>JAADVK010000336.1:0-29753 GCA_023334975.1 Globisporangium sylvaticum
GGACTTTGGCGTCTCGCGTTTCCGGTCGGAGGACAACACGATGACATCCGGTGTCGGCACCGGAAAGTGGCTCGCACCAGAGGTGATCTCCGGCAGCACGGACTACGGTCCACCAGCAGACATCTTCTCGTTCGGCGCTGTACTGTCGGAGCTCGACTCGCACAAGCTGCCATACGACGAACTACGTGGTCCAAACGGTGTGAAGCTCGCTGACGTGGCGCTCCTTCAGATGATCGCGTCTGGCCAAGCGAGGCCGAGTTTCGGCGCGTCGTGCCCAGCTGAGATCGCTGCGTTGGCGAATCGGTGCTTCGCGCTGAGACCTGGGGAGCGTCCAGCGGCGGCTGAGATCGCGTACGCGCTGCGCGTGTTCAAGAGGTCGATGAACGTGTCGCTCTAATGGACACGAATATGTGATCCGTCACCAAACTCTGTTCATGGACTGAATTTATGCAATTCAACCGTCATCATGATAAACAATTGCGAAATAACATCACGTCGTCCACTATCCTCTTAACTTTAGAAAACAAATTCGGGTCGTATTCAGGTCATGGTTTTGGATCACAAGTGGTTCATACAAAAACGTTTACTTGTTTTGCCCAACCCACCCAATTAACTTAAATTGGCAGCGAAGAAACCGAGGGAGCATAGCCGAAGCAGATACGGGTGGGCTACTAAGCGAAGCTGCGCGCGGTCGTGATCTGCGAAGGCGAGCCTAGCCACCGTAGTTTCCTGAGCGGAGTATGCAACACCAGCCAGAATTCATTAATCTTTTTCGCGAGCACGATGAAACGCGAAGCGTCTTTGGCGTGCGAGAAACCGACTCATCAATGATAAATGTACTGATGTAAGAGACATAGGTCTGACCGAAAAACCATGACCTGACCTGAATACGACCCGAAAAAACCTTACCTCTCACTTCTGCTTAGGTCACCAAAGTGGTCTCCACGCCCGCGAGCAGGTATAAGAAATAAAGATAGGCACTACTTCGAAGTACTAACGATCTCAACTTCCCAACGCAGTGGTTCAGCGATGATCTGGTCAAGGAGTTGTGTCTGTGGAGGAAGTTCCTGGTATCGTAGCGCCATCTTCGCTTTCTTTCAGCACTTGGAGACACACACTGGGAGTGGGGGCTGCTTGTTTCGTTGGCGATTAAATGTGGACTTGAAATCGTGCAGCATCGAGAATAGTTTAGGGGACGGGATGCACAGTTTCGCATATTGGCAACGCAAGCAAAAGGTGCGCATTCGGTGCAGTACTGTATTGTACACTGAGCGTACATTCGCGTAAGATCAGTTTGTCTGAGCAGACACGATTCCTGTATGATGCAAAACATTAAAGAAGGGGGTGGTGGGAGGGTCGAACGTCAGGCTAAAGTCTGCCCTCCCCTTCTCGTCAGTGGTGTTGTACACACCCAACAGACAAATAATGACCATCTTTCCTATCGGGGCGAGCTTAAACACCTCCATTTCCCCTTCACATTTAGTGAGGCATAACTCTAATTCCATCTGACTTTCCCCAAGCTGAGGTAGATAGCAAACGTCCCTCTTTGTTGCGCTGCTACCATTCTTAGTCCTTGACCCGAGTTTTAAGAATGCAGGAGCACCTTTGTGCTGTGGAACGGAGTGTTGAAACCACGCCCGAATTCGATGAACTGCTGATCTCACACGCCCCCGTTTAATATCAGTTTGCATACCAAAACAACAAAGTAGTGTTGAATGGCGATTAGAAAAACCTACTAACCCGATCTGAGTTCACTGACGACCATAGAAGCGGTCTCGATCAAACTGGGAAACCCGGGTATTCCAAAGTACCTACACCATTCTGAATTGTGATACGAGGGCATACGCTATATCGGTCTGCACAACAACTCAAAAACTCCAATGTGATGGCAAGAAATTCTCCACAATCACACTGTCGGACGAGATGTTTCGGTTACGTCGCAAGTCGATTTCGTCCAGCTCACCACCAATTGGCTTGCGTTTCGGCATCACAGTGGGTACGTCAGGAGGGGCTCCCTGGTAACCCTTGTCAATCAAGCAAGACCAGTACTCGACTCTCTTTCCAAACGTGTCACGATCTTCTGATACTGCTCGCTCGTCTTCTGTCTTCCGAAGCATGGCTTTGTGAGTGCCGACGCGCTCGCGGAAGATAGTCAGATCTGAGACGGACCCAACGTGATGAGGGGACACACCATGCACACATCTAACGAAGTTCATTGTCCGTTGGTACCATTCCAACAGTACGATCCTCGGCGGCAACGCTCTGACCAACAACGCCCGCGGCCACGTCACGAACGTGAACCTCCCGCCCAGTTTGCTGTCGAACCAAACGCAAGTCTTCTTCGCCGATCTCTCAAATCTGAACTTGGAACCCCAAACACATCGGATCGCGTCGCTGCTGCCACCGAATGTCCAAGAGCTCATGCTCGAGAACGATCTCCTGCAGTGGTTCCCACCAAACCTCGGCAACTTGAAGGCGCTCACAGTGTGTAAGAAGAACCCCTGATCAGTGCTGCCCACAATGCGGTTAGCCGAGCTCCATTCTCAAGCCCTGTGTTTCATTGTATCTCTTTCCCCCAGCTGGATGCGATACAGTTACATCCGAACGTCAACACGTCCACCACCAGCGACTCACTCGCGGAACTGTACGTGATCCCTCTTCTTCTTGCGGTTTGTTCCACTTTCGTACTCACATGTGGCGCTACTGCACTTACGCAGGCACCTGACCTCCAACAAAATCGAGTCTTTCACCGCAGTGTTCCCGACTCACGACTTTGTACGTTCGCTTGCGCTATTCAAACTGTTGCTGAAGAACATGGCTAACTACTGGGGTTCTGTCGGCAACAGAGGACTCTCCGCCAACAAACTGAAAGAATTCCCGGTCGTGCTCGTGTAGTACCCGCGTCTCCATGATCTGTAAGTATTATAAGTGGCTCTACCGTGACAAGAGAACTTTACGGCTGGGGATATTGATCTGTTCTGTCTACTTTGGCTGCATGACTGAATCGATTAGGCGGCTAACCAACAACGGCATTACGACTGCGATGAAGGCGCATGAGATCCCAAGCCTTGATGCGCTGTACGTAAAAGGGTACGTTAACTGACGTGGACCCCCACGTCATCTTGGTCAGATGATGAGACCAATCGCTGTCCCTCTATGTCACGTATTGTAGAAATCTCACGTACAACCGCATCAGCACTTTCGAGGCCTTCTACCCAAAGCTCACTATTCTGCTATTATGTACGTCGTTTCAGCATTACCTCAGCCTTCTTTTGGTACTGAGTGGCTAAACTCTGACGGTCTCTCGATTTGTTTCTCTCTCCGTGTGAGCATTTGCAGGGACCTTTCGTACAACAGCCTCACGGAGATCCCGCCAGTCATCTTCAACTCCACCAAGCTCGCCAACTTGTACGTGTTTTCTACTCACTGCAAATGTTTCTTACTTGCCTGTGTGTCATATCTTCCTGAGTTTGGTCAGAAGCGTCATCCACCAAGAAACCTCCAGGCCAGTGAATCTCTCTCGCCAGCTTCAAAAACGTCTCGATCGACTCCAGCAGCATCTCTACAGACTGTCCAGCGTCGCAGCAGAAAGCGATTCGCGGTGTGACTTTCTGCGTCGTCGACACCATCAGCGAGGACAAACTCAGTAACCATAAGTCATCCACCGCAGAGACTACCATTGGCATAGTTGGCGGCACGCTCCTAGTGTCGGTCATCGTCATCTGAGTGTGGATTCGAGCACGGAAGCTAAAGAAGATGACTATGGACACTTCAACAGGAAATTCGTCATCGCGATCACGCTTGATCGGAACTGGCGCGCTGTCACTATGGGATGATGTCGATCTGCTCTCGGTCAAGGTGAACGCGGAAGGAACCGAAGACGTCAAGAACATCGGACAGGGAGCTTTTGGGAACGTGTGGCTCGTGAAATACCGCAAGACGCAGCTCCTGGCGTCCAAGCGACTCAAGAAAAGTGAATCGGAGCGCAGTTGCATCAAGAGTTTCACACAAGAGATCAAGTTGGCGGCGAAGTTGGAGCACCCGAACATCGTTCAGTTTGTTGGCGCCGCATGGACCATCGAGTCGGACCTTCAAGCACTTTTCGAGTACATGGAGGGCGGCGATCTTCGCGATTACCTAGCGAACTCGGTCATGCCTCCTATCTGGTCGCTTGAGAAAGTCCAGATCGCGATTGATGTGGCAAATGCCCTGGTGTATCTCCACTCGTTCTCGCCGCCATTAGTGCATCGCGACCTCAAGTCCCGCAATGTGTTGCTGTCGACCAGTCTACAAGCGAAGTTGACGGACTTTGGCGTCTCTCGCTTCCAGTCCGAGAACGACACGATGACGACAGGTGTCGGAACTGGCAAGTGGCTTGCGCCAGAGGTGCTCTCCGGTAGCACGGACTACGGTCCACCAGCTGACATCTTCTCCTTCGGCGCGGTGCTCTCAGAACTTGATGCCCACAAGTTGCCGTATAAAGTTTTAGACTTTAGACACCTCGAGCGATCTGACCGGTTTGAAAAGGGTCGTCACCTCCATGGCTGGTTCTTGAGTGTTGAGGTCGGTACCGAGCAGTGCTCGTGTGACTTGGTCGAATTTCGGTTTGTAGCGCTGGCCGGTGTGTCGGTCCATCGATAAGGATGTCTTCGGTCAACATGTTGGGATGAACAACATGCTAGCTGCTAGCGCTCGATAACAGATCTTGTTGTGAAGCAGTGATCTGTTTTTGTATGGATGAGTTTGCATTCCCGTGAGGCATCTGATGTGCGGGAATTGTATTGCTCACCCGGGAGGAGAGAGAAAGGAAATCTACGCCCCGCTGATTTGCCAACGATAGGTTGCTGTACCGTACATCGGTTGGGAATGTTTTGCACACATGTTTTGAGGGAATCTAGCATCAAGTAGTAAAATAACAAAGAGCATCTAGTAGCCCAGCCCCTCTTTGTTGAATACCTCCAACATATATTAATATACCGTGCACTGTACTAATTTAGTTTGAAAATATTAAGCTTGGGATCTCGAAGGACCACCACGATGCTAAAATTGGTCATCCTGGATCATCCTGCACCGCCGCAGGCCGTTTACCCCAAAATACTTGATGTTGGCAGATATCCTAGCTACATTTCTACGGAAGAAGCCTGCCTTCACTTTTGCTCGTGTCGTGTGAGGCAGCTCCACCAGAAATGACGGAAGATCTCGTAAAAAAAACTAACGAATTATTTTTTAATAGTAATAGTAGAATTAATCCTCGCTGAGGATTAATCCTTATAAATAGAAACAATTATTCAAACGAATTGTGGCACCTGTGATATCCGGGAGATTAGCGCAATTGGCTCTTTTCTGCGCCAAAATTCCAGAAAATCATTAATTCGTGAAGCCAGTTACCACCCAGACTTCGCTGATTTGCATCCTCCAATCAGAACCAAATGAGCTTAGTTCAGTACCTTTGTAGTTTTCCGTGAGTACAATAGCACACAGCAACAGCTACTGCACTGAAACTACCATATACCAGGGCTCGCTGCTTGTGGGCCACACGTTTCAATATGTGTGTTTAATTAGAAGATGAGCTCTTGCGATCGTCTTTCCTCTTCCATTTGGCAGATCCCACGAATCTGGTCTTCCTGGTCTCCTTGGTCCTGGTTTGCTGACACGGGGCGCTCGCCGTCCTGAGGGCGGCCACCTTGGGTCCGTCTCCTGAGCCAGTTCACTTTCAGACTCGACCGCCCGCGATCACTCCAATTTGGCGCTGAGACGGGATCCCCATGGAGAAGATGAAGACGATGGCTGTGCTCAGGCTACTCCTACTGGTGCTCGCAGGAGTGCTCTTCCACGACAATGCAGTGGTGGCGGCTGCCTCGGAGGCCGATTGCTCGATCGCCAACAGGACGCTCTCGTTCGACTGCGGCACCACCTGCGAGACGAATGTGCCCTGCCGACTCAACGCGACGGCGTCGACGTGCAAGTTGATCTGCATGGACAAAGCCTACTACAACAGCAAGAACTTCTTCCTGCTCATTCCGTTTGGGAAGTGGAAAAGCGCTCAGGAGCTGAGTGAGAAGACGCCGCTGAACGCCTCGACCACCAACGACTTGGAGGACTACTACTATGTCAACAACAACCTGCTCGATACGATCGACACGATGGACCTGGCAAGCGCGACGACCAAAGTGTACGTTGAAACCGTCCATGTTTTGTGTCGGTGCATCAGTATATTCTAACCCCAGACTTGTATCCCTATCATTCTACCTACCTACCTTAGGGCGATCGTCGGTGGTAGCGGATATGTGGTGAACACCAGAGGCCACGTGGCGAACGTCAAGCTCTCGTCCAGTTTGCTGACGAAAGAGACGGAAGTGACGGAAGTGGACCTCTCGAACCTCAACTTGGCCAACTACTCGAATCAACTCCCGTCACTGTTGCCGCCGAAGGTTCAAGACCTCTCGTTGGACAACACACTTCTCGACTCGTTCCCGAACAGTCTCGGAGACATCAAGACGCTCAAGTTCCTGTAAGAAATCCGCTTTTCTACGATATGCTCCCTTGTTGTCTTGTTGTCAACCAACCACTTACCTGACTCACCTTTGGTTTTGTGCCGATGCCGCTGTTTCTCCAGTTCCATCCAAAACAACTACTTCACGAGCGTCAATATGACGACAAAGATCGACTCGCTCGCGGAACTGTAAGTGCTTGAGTTCATGCTTCGACTGGACCTCGATCATGTTTACCTTTATAATGACCCCCCCTCTCCCCCCTCATACATCCTATTTCGCACAGGTACCTGACGGGCAGCGATATCCAGTCATTCACTGCAGTCTTTCCGAGTCTCGCCGTATTGTAAGTAGTCTAGTTGAACCAAGGGACGGACACATGGGAAGGTCTTGGGCTGAGTCAACTAACTTTACCTTTCTTGGGTCCGCGCACAGATCCCTGGGAGCTAATCAGCTGAAGGAGATGCCGCCCGTACTCGCGCAGCACACGCGCCTCCAAGAACTGTGAGTGCTACTGTCCAACATGTTCTTTTGACTGAGGAGCCCGACCGATCGACTTACAAATGGTGATGTGTGAATTTATTTTGTAGGTGGCTGAACAACAACAGCATTTCGGCAGTCACGAAGGCGCACGAGATCCCAAACATCTACTACCTGTACGTTGCAACTTCTCTGTCTGTCAATGGCAACATTTTTTTCATTGTTTCTGACTGTACATGTATTTCTGTGTACTGGTACTCTAGAAACCTGACTAGCAACAACATCAGCACTTTCGAAGCATTCTACCCGAACCTCTCAACTCTGTACGTCCCCAACACGTTGTACAGACTGTCTGTTGCGCTCGCTAGAGGTATGACTCTGACATATCATTTCTGTCTTCTTTGGTGGGGCTTGCAGGGATTTGTCGCACAACGAGCTCAAGGTTATCCCGCCGATCATCTTCAACCACACCAACCTCACCTCATTGTACGTCTAGCTTGCTCTGTGTGCCTATACTCCATGCGTCAATGACACTAAACATGTGTGTGCGTATACCATATGCCATGATTCCTACCTTGTGCTCTGCAGGAAGCTGACGAACAACCATTTCAAGAACCTCAAGCTGACGACCGAGCACTTCCACTTTATCGCCAACTTGCACAGCTTCACGATCGATCCGAGCATCCTCTCGAAGGACTGTCCAGCGTCCGAGCAAAAGGGAATTCGCGGCGTGACATACTGCGTGTCGGAGACTGCTAAGGAAGACGAATACGACGACGACAACAACGACGAGGATGGCCACAACCACCACCACGTGTCCACCGGAGTGATCATTGGCATCTGTGCTGGCGCGTTTGTGCTCGTGATCATTATCGGAATCATGTTCTTCCGAAACCGAAAGCTCAAGCAGACCGCCAAGGACGCCTACACTCTGAACGAAGGAACTATGGGCACGATGACCGGCACCAATGGCACAGGTACCATGTCGCTCTGGCAGGATGTCGACATGCTCTCGGTCAAGGTGAACGCGGAAGATATCGACGACGTCAAGATGATCGGCAAGGGGGCGTACGGCGACGTGTGGCTAGTGAAATACCGCAAGACGCAGCTTCTGGCGTCCAAACGGCTTCGCAAGAGCGAGGCGAACCGCAGTCGCATCAAAGCTTTTACCGAGGAGATCAAGTTGGTGGCGAAGTTCGACCACCCAAACATCGTCCAGTTCGTCGGTGCTGCGTGGACGATTGAGTCCGACCTCCAGGCGTTGTTCGAGTACATGGACGGCGGTGATCTCCGTGACTATCTGGAGAACTCACACACGCCGCGAACGTGGTCTGCTGAGAAGATTCAGATCGCCATCGATGTGGCGGAGGCGCTCGTGTACGTCCACTCCTTCTCTCCTCCGCTGGTGCATCGTGATTTGAAGTCTCGCAATGTACTTCTGTCGTCCGAGCTCCAAGCCAAACTGACGGACTTTGGCGTCTCGCGTTTCCGATCGGAGGACAACACGATGACGTCGGGCGTCGGAACGGGCAAGTGGCTCGCACCAGAAGTGATCTCCGGCAGCACGGACTACGGTCCGGCGGCCGACATCTTTTCGTTCGGCGCAGTGATTTCCGAGTTGGACTCGCACAAACTGCCGTACGACGAGTTGCGTGGTCCAAACGGCACGAAGCTTGCTGATGTTGCTTTGCTGCAGATGATTGCGTCTGGCCAAGCGACGCCGAGCCTGAGTGCGTCATGCCCAGCTGAGATCGCAGCATTGGCGAACCGCTGCTTTGCGTTGAGCCCTGGGGACCGTCCAGCCGCGGCTGAACTCGCGTACGCGCTCCGAGTGATCAAGAGGTCGATGATGGATTGACACTGAGACCTCAGATGCCTTCATCTGCGCTCTGCAAGTGGCGACTCCTGTTAAGACCTCCTCCACTCGGAGGTCTGTACGTAACTTCGCATACTGATCAGACTCAGAAGCCCATTCAGTCATTTGCTGATGCCGAGGGATGACGGACAAGACTCTCTTTACAGCCCGTTGTGATGTGTGGACATCGCGTTGCCCAAACTGGAATAATATTTGAGCTTCCGATGTGTGCAGTGTCGTACAATGTGACCCAAATAAGATAGCACGTGATATTTTTTGTCCTGCACTTGACATCTTGTGAACAAGAATCTTGTTCACAGAACCATAAGAAGACAAAACCGGTAGTTGGCTAAGTAGGCTTCTTGTCATACCAAAAAAACAAAACAACTCTGTTTACCCTGATGTATCTGTTCAGCCCCAGTGGGTGGGTTTGACAGCGAGTCTCTCACTCAAGCACACAGGATGCAGACCTCTTCTTGCCTTCTCATATACTTCAGTACTCATTTTCTTTACACAGGGACACGATTAAATATTGCACTTCGGCAAGTTCTTGTCCTTCGTAAACGAGGCTGGAGGTATTCTCACATCAAATGGTGGGAAACGTATTGAATGTTGCACACCTGAGGAACCGACCCAGGCGCCTCAAATGGCTATTGGTATGCGGGAATGACATTGTGCGGAAGGAGATTCTGCACTTGAGGAGGTTCTACTGCTCTACTGTTGCCACTGGCCAGTGATCACAGCCAACAGCAAAAACCGATATGCACCCGAAGTGAAATGCCACCGAGCGAGCGATACGAATCCGTTGCCTGGCTCAAAGGAGGATTTCAAGTCGAAGCTTGGTGACTGGCCGCCACAATCGAATACTGCCGATCTTAATCGAAGAGAAGACGCTGGCGGTCGACTGCAGCACTTCTTGCACGGCCAAAGTGCCGTACAGTACTGGCTCAACACGACGACGTATGTGACTGATGTCCGTACATACGGCATTGACCTGCATGAACCCTTGGGTCCACGATTACAGTCGACCCCGTTTTTTGCGTCTCAAAACGTGCTGAAACACAGCGTGGCATTCTGCGCAAGAACTGACTTGAACACGAGGATCCGTCCATCACTTTTGGACTGTCTGGTGAGCTTTGGACCGTCCCGTCCCGTCTGTGTGACTCTGTGATTCGACTGCCACAGCTGAGTGCGTTGATTGATTCCACTTTATCAGTATATTATCAAGAGTGGCAATCCGCTCTCGCAACGTCGAGCGAGAAGCAAAACAATCACTGCTATGCTGAGATAAAGCACACAGTGCAGTGGAGAAGGCACGTTGAGAAATTGAACTGGTGAGGGATTAGTGGATGTGAACACTGAGCAGGCACTCGTTCTGGGCCACACAACCCAACCCAGAGGACAACTTCCCAGCACCAGCTGGCGAAGTGATTCGGGGAGGAGTGTCCACTCGACCGTCCACTCGTGAGCATCCCACTCAACTTCACACTGTATTGTGTGGCTTCTTTCACTGGACGGAATGGAACTCTGGCGCTTTCGCTCTCTGTTTCTAGTCCGACGATAGCCTGTGCCGCGCGCGCGCCGTCGGAGGCATTTCATTTGAGAACGCTCCATGCGCTTCGCAGTCTTCGCCGCGGTGGTCCTCGCGGCCGCGCCGCTGCCGCTCGTGGCAGAGGCGCTCACGTGCTCGGTGCCTCCAAAGACGCTGACGTTCGAGTGCGACGCGCAGTGCGCTTCCCTCGAGCCCTGCTGGCGCAACTCGACTTTGGCAGCGACCGCCACGTACTGTCCCTACGAGTGCTACCGGATGTACCACGCGCAGCCGATCGCGACCGAGTTTGTGTTCCTCGTGCCGTTCGGCGCGTGGAAGAGTGCGCAGGAGCTCACGACGACGACGACCACATCTGCACTCGCGAGTGGGGAGACGGCCGACACGGCCAAGTACATTTCCAAGAGCAACGACAAGCTTGAGAACATCGACACGATCACCTTGCCGACGGCCGTGACGAAAGCGTACGTATTCGTATGAACCCCTGAAAGATTGGTCACCTGTCGCTTCTCATCGCTGTTTGCGTGCTCTCTTGACAAACGACGTGTTCACATGCATACCGGCAAATGTGTGTGTGCGTGTGTGTGGTATTTCGTTTCTGGCAGCGCGATCGTGGGAGGCAGCTACTACAAGTCGAACGTTGTGAAGGGCCGCGCGGCGAACGTCAAGTTCGCGGCTGATCTGCTCACGAAGCAAGCGCAGGTGCGTGACGTGTACTTGGCGAACCTCAACTTGAACGCGATGCTCGCGCAGATGACGACGATGCTGCCGCTCACGACACGAGTGATCGTGGTCAACAACGGACTGCTCACGACGTTCCCAGCAGATTTCTCCAAGTTCACTGCGCTTCAAGAACTGTACGTAGTGCTGCATTCTATCAGCGCAGGCATCCTGCTGTTGAGAACAGAGCAACTTGTAAACGTCGAATGTGTATGGTGTTTTTGTGGGGTGTATGGTGTTTTTGTGGGGTGCATGTGCGACAGAACACTCTCGAACAACTACATCACAAGCGTCGATACGAATATGGGGATCGACACGATCTCGTCGCTGTACGTGATCGAGACTTTCAGAGCAGTTTCCGCTTGCCACGCAGTCTTCTTTGGTTCTGGAACTTATCCGCTGTGTCTCGTTATTCGTTCTTGCATGCATTCAGGGATGTCACCTCCAATGCAGTCAAGTCGTTTGACGCGGTGTTCAAGAACGCCACGCTCGTGTAAGTTCTCCCGTCACTCGCTCACTTTGCTGACCTACGAATCGTGTTGTAGTGGTGATCGTCGCGCACATTCTAACCAGTGATTGTGATTGCTATGGCTGCCGTCGATGTCTGACAGAGCGCTGTCGGGGAACAAACTAACGGCGTTTCCTTCCGTCTTCACGCAGTACCCACGTCTGGACACCTTGTACGTGAGCGAGCGAATGCGTGTTGTTGGTTCCACGAACGTTCGAGTTCGATTCGTGCTTAGCCTCTTCTTGTTGCTGCTGCGGTGCTGAATCTATCTATCTGTCTATCTTCTAGGTACTTGGACCACAATAACATCTCTGTTATCGAGAAATCGCACGCTGTCGCCAGCATCACAAAGCTGTACGTACGTTCATCGGAGGGCATTCTCCCGACGAGACTGAACCTGCTTGCTCACGCTGACTTTACTGGTTGCTGATGTTGCGGTGCGTGGGTTACGACTCAGGTATCTTGGCAGCAACCGCGTCACCAAATTCGCGGCGCTGTTCGCCAGCTTGACAGTATTGTAAGTGCTTGCTTTTGCTGTCGCGGGCTTATCGATTTAGCACCAAGGCAATGCAGCGAGCGGGTCTCAGTAAACTGTACTTCTGAAGCTAACTGTGCGTCTCATTCATCGTGTTGCGGACAGAGACTTGCAGGGCAACAACTTGACGGCTATCCCGTCCATTGTGTTCAAGCACTCGAGCCTCACGGAGCTGTACGTTTTGTGGTCTTGTGATGGGAAAGGAGTAAATCCTATAGTGTGTGCTTCTCGGCGTCGTGCAAGCCTCTTCGCAAGCTGATCCTTTCTTTCCTCACTCTTGCTGCGCGCTTGTAGGAATCTCGCTGGCAATCTGATGAAGAACGTCTCGCTGACGAGTCCGCAAGCCAGCTTCCTGAACAATCTACAGAAATTCACGTTCGACGGAGCTGTCAACAAAGACTGCTTCGTGTCGCAACAGAAAGAGGTCCAAGGCATTAAGTTCTGCATTGTAGAGGAGTCTCAGGCCGATCCAGCGCTGGACTCGAATACCTCCAGTGATGATGCCAGTGATGGCACCAGCGGTGGGAGTGATACAGCTAGGCGGGGTGGCGAGGCCAGTGGCGACGCTACAAGCGGCGGGACAACGTCCAGCGCAAGTGGTGGTGGCGGTGGCTCATCGACTGCAATGATCATCGGCATTGTCGGCGGCGTGCTTGCGCTCATCGTCGCTGGGGTCGGAATCTTCTGGTTCCTTCGTGCGCGAAGAGAAGGCAACCGAACTGAGAAGGGAACGTATGAAGGAACCATGCCGAGCCAGGGGGGGACCAGTGGCTCCAACAACAACCATGGCGCGTCCTCGTTGTGGAACGACGCAGCGCTGCTCTCGGTCAAAGTGAATGCGGACGACATCGAAGATATCAAACCGATTGGGAAGGGGGCGTATGGTGACGTGTGGCTCGTGCAGTACCGCAAGACGCGGCTGCTGGCGTCCAAGCGTCTCCGAAAAAGCGAAGCGAATGGAGTCCGAACCCAAAGTTTCGTCGACGAGATCAAACTGGTTGCGAAACTCGAGCACGCAAAGATCGTCCATTTTATCGGCGCAGCGTGGACCATCGAAGCGGATCTTCAAGCACTGTTCGAGTACATGGAAGGTGGCGATCTGCGCGTCTACCTCGAGAATCCGCGCACCTCGCGATCATGGACCCACGACAAACTGCAGATTGCGATCGACGTGATTGAAGCGTTGGTGTACGTGCACTCGTTCACGCCGCCGCTCGTGCACCGCGATCTCAAGTCCCGCAATGTGCTGTTGTCAGCTGATCTGGAGGCGAAGCTGACGGACTTTGGTGTGTCTCGCTTCCGGTCGGAGGACAACACGATGACATCGGGCGTGGGGACAGGCAAGTGGCTCGCGCCGGAAGTGATCTCCGGGAGCAGTGACTACGGTCCCGCAGCGGATATCTTCTCATTTGGAGCGGTGCTGACGGAGCTCGACTCTCACACACTTCCGTACGATGAAGCTCGCGGTGCGAATGGGAACCGACTGGCGGATGTCGCGCTGCTTCAGATGGTCTCGACGGGACAGGTGACCCCGACTTTCACGGCGTCGTGTCCCGAGAAGATCGTCGAGATCGGCAATCGCTGCTTTCTGCTGAATCCCGCGAGTCGTCCAAACGCTGCGGAAATTGCGTACGCGCTCCGCCAGATCAAGAAAGCCATGTACATGCTCGTGTGAAGGGTGAAGGGGGGGGGTATCAGTCGAAATGAAAAGGCAGGGTACAGAATCCCCCCAAGAGAGTATGCAAAGGGAACAGCAGGACACCATAATGATACGTGAGCATTAGTTGGTCGCATGTGTGTGTGTATAAGAACTTCCCACTAATAATCAATATAAGTACCATTGGAGTCGACTTTGGAAGAAACGACACGGGCCTTCGCTTGCCGACAACGAACTCAGAGTATACACGCGACCCGAGAGAGAGAAACACCTGCCTGCCGCACGTCGGGCTGTGGATTTTCTCTTTGGAGCGATTGCATTTCCTATCCTTGGGGGGAGATGCACATTTGCATTCGCATTACTTTGTCGTAGTGAACGAATGACTTCTGTCAACATATATCTTGGTGTGCTTTGTTCTTGAATGGGGGAGTCACTGATCAGCTTCCGAAGCTCAAGAAACAATCCTGTATTCAAGGGATGTTGCAAACCTTTCATAGTTGATTAATGGTGTCGTCCACACCGATTTCTGCTGGTCGACATTTTTTTCCATAAATTTCAGAAAAAGTCATCCTGTGCACAGAAACAGAGACAGGCCATGAAGCCATCCATTGCCCCCACCAGTCTCGGCAGTTAATTATATATAAAAGGCGACTTAAAGTTCAAACCCGAAATATTTCTATTACATACGCTCACGGAATAAGTTAAGCAGGACTTTGAAATGGGTTGTTGTTGTTGCTCGTCTGTCAAACACGCGATACAAATTGATTCTGAGCCACAAAAGCCCAAGCAGCTGGCGAAGTGGCCTCTTCGTGTGTCACAAACATATCGCCCAATCATTTCGTGTCTTAGTGTGAGAGCTCAATCAATTTCAGCAGCATAACAGATGGACGATCCAACATTTGGTCGATATTCCTTTGTTGTGGGTATATGAGCTTCTTCTGCGCGTGCTGACTCCCAGCCTCTGCCGTCCTTCTCACACTCACACCTGCTTGCTTGAGCCATTCCGGAACGCTCTTAACCTCACCACGCGCCGCTATCATGCGCTTCCTAATGGCGGTGGCGCTGTTGCTGCTGTCGCTAGTGGTCGACCACGCGGCGGTGGTGTCCTCCGCCTCAGCCGCGTCCTCCGCTACCACCGCGACCTGCTCGGTGCCCAGCAAGACGCTCGCGTTCGAGTGCAACGACCAGTGCTCGTCCAAGTACAGTCCCTGCTGGCACAACGCCACGCTCGCAGCGACCGCGACCACGTGCAACTACGAGTGCTACAGCATCTACTACTCGGACGACAGCGAGACGAACTTCGTGTTCCTCGTGCCCTATGGCGCCTGGAAGAGCGCGCAGCAGATCGCGAGCGGGGATACGAGCAGCGACGTGATCAGCATCACGTCCAACACGGACGATATGGGCAAGTACATCTTCAAGAACAACGACTACCTCACCAGCATCGACGCGCTCGTGCTGCCGGCCACGGTGACCACAGTGTACGTGTTTTCTGTATGAAAGGCTGCCTACGATAGTTGCTTGCCGCATTTGTTTGCTAATCTATGTGGCTGGTCTCTCGAATAGGTCCATCTCGGGCGGGAGCTACTTCAAGAGCAACATCGTCAAGGGCCGCGTGTCGAACGTCGAGCTCGCCGACGACTTCCTGACCAAGCAGACCAAGGTGCAGTCCGTCTACTTTGGGAACTTGAACCTCGAGCCGATGCGCAAGACGTTCACGACCATGCTGCCGCTCACGGTCCAAGAACTGGACTTCAACAACGGACTGCTCACGACCTTCCCGACGGACTTCACAAAGTTCACCACGCTGCAGAAGCTGTACGTCGAACGTGTTTTAGCTGTTGGCTGCGAGAGCTATACAGTGCTGGGTGGTCTAATATTATTGTGGATGCTATGCGTGTGTCATACCGATGGCAGGTCGCTCACGAACAATTACATCAAGACGGTCGACGCGAGCATGGCGATCGACACGATTTCGCTGCTGTACGTTGCGAAAACAACTCTCTTGAAACTCTCCTATTTGATTCTTGCTCCGTTGGCTGACTACGTGAACTGTGCGGTTATGTCCATCTTCCCGTCTTTTGACGTTTGCAGAGCGGTCAACCTCAACAACCTCGTGTCTTTCGACGCCGTTTTCAAGAACGCCACGCTCGTGTACGTCCGCCCCCCTCACCCCTCCTCATCACCCTGCTGGCGTGTCCGGATTCTAATTTGTCTGTGTCTGCGTGCTATTTTGTGATTGCTTGTATGGGCAACAGGGCGTTGTCGGCGAATGCCCTGACCGAGTTCCCCCCGGTCTTCGCGCAGTACCCACGCCTCGAGACACTGTACGCGGAGAAGAAAATCAAATCATTCAAGTGGTTGATGTGCATTTGGTGGTACACCTTGCTGAGAGGTTGATTTTCTTGTCTTGTCTACTGCAGGTATCTGGACCACAACGTGATCACAGTAGTCGACGAATCGCACGCCGTGGAGAGCCTCACAGCTTTGTAAGACGGACGACGCACCTATTTGTCTGGCGATGGCGACCTGACGAGATGCTAACGAGTATCTATTTCGCATGTGGTTGGTGGGTTGTGTTGGCGTGATTTGTTTTGCCGTAGGTACCTTCGCGGGAACCAAATCACCGAGTTCGACGCGGTCTTCCCAAGTTTGGTGTGGCTGTACGTTCCTGCTCTCAAACTTGCACTCTCAGTGGATGTTGAATGAGTTTGTATCCTCATTGCGTGTGCTGATTTGAATTAATGGTTCACAATTGGTTTCTGGTCAATTACAGGGACATCCGCGAGAACAACCTGACGCGGATCCCAGACGCCGTTTTCAAGCACACGAGCCTCACAACTCTGTACGTAGTACCCTCAAATTAGTATCGTCAAACCTCACAATACCTCACTCTTGCGCTAATTATTTTTTTTATGGGCGGGTTACTTTTGATGTGTAGGCTTCTTACTGGTAATCCGCTGAAGAACCTCACGCTCACAAACGCCCAGGCCGCGTTCCTCAACAACTTGAAGAACCTGACGTTCGACGGCACGGTCTACAAAGACTGCTTCGTGTACGAGCAAAAGGAGGTCCAGGGCACCAAATTCTGCATCTCCGACGTCAATGCAGGCGATTCTGGGGGTAGTGGCAGTGGCGATGGTGGTGGCGGCGGGTTGTCGATTGGACTGATCATCGGCGTCATCTGCGCGGTGCTCGTGGTTGGCGGGATCATCGCGTTCTTCTGCATTCGCAATCGCAGGAACAAAACGAACCTTGAAACGTACCAGGGCTCCCTGCAGAGTCAAGGTACTTCAAACGGCACGGGCAACGGCACGACGTCTCTGTGGAATGACGCAGCTCTCCTCTCTGTCAAGGTCCAGGCGGAAGACGTCGAAGACATCAAACCGATCGGCAAGGGAGCGTACGGCGACGTGTGGCTCGTGAAGTACCGTCAGACCCGACTTTTGGCATCCAAGCGCCTTCGAAAGGGCGAAACCAGTCAGTCTCGGACGCAGAACTTCATCGACGAGATCAAACTGGTCGCAAAGCTCGAACATCCGAAGATTGTGCAGTTTATCGGCGCAGCATGGACCATCGAAGCCGACCTCCAGGCACTGTTCGAGTACATGGAAGGTGGGGATCTGCGGGTGTACTTGGACAGTCCGAGAACGTCTCGGTCCTGGACCCACGAGAAGCTCCAGATCGCGATCGACATTATCGAAGCGCTCGTGTACGTGCACTCGTTCAACCCTCCGCTGGTGCATCGCGACATTAAATCCCGGAACGTGCTGCTCTCTGCTGAGCTTGAAGCAAAACTGACCGACTTTGGTGCTTCACGCTATCGATCGGAAGAGAACACGATGACAGCTGGGATCGGTACAGGCAAGTGGCTTGCGCCAGAGGTGATCTCCGGCAGCAACGACTACGGTCCCGCAGCTGATATCTTTTCATTCGGAGCCGTGCTGACCGAACTGGACTCGCACCTTCTCCCGTACGACGAAGTACGGGGCTCGAATGGGAACAAACTGGTCGACGTCGCGCTGCTTCAGAAAGTGTCGCTGGGCCAACTCACCCCGAGTTTCACGGAGTCGTGTCCCGAGAAGATCACGGAGATCGGCAACCGGTGCTTCGCGTTCAACCCCGTGAACCGTCCGACGGCCGCCGAGATCGCGTACGCGCTCCGGCAGATTAAGAAGGCCATGTACACGCTCGTGTAACAAGATGGAAGGAAATGGAGGACGAGTGACGAAAAGTAGCCAATCCTCAGCAATAAACGACTTAACCCTTTTAAACTGAAGGGTACCACTGAATATGAAAAGGATATACCTGAGCAACACGTTCTGACAATCTCAAAAACAGTTTCAAACTACAACAGCAACGCATTTTGGCTAAGATTTACGCATCGAAGGCTTCAAAATGCTACAATAGTAGGGCACTGGCCCTCTTCATTTACTGATGCACTCGCACAAACATCTTTTCGTTTTCTGAGTGTGGGTTCGTTGTTCAGAACTGCGCGGCCTCCATGTCCCGCTTGAACAGTCGAAGCGAATACGCGAGTCCCGCCGCAGTAGGTCGGTGCACTGGGTTCAGCGTAAAGCACTGCTGCGCCAGCTCAACAATCGTCTTTGGACACGACGCGCTGAAACTCGGCGTGAGCTGACCGGTCGAGATCAGCTGCAGCAGCGCCACGTCCGCGAGTTTGTTGCCCGTGGGACCGATCGCATCGTCGTAGGGGAGCGCGTGCGTGTCGAGTTCCGATAGCACGGCGCCAAACGAGAAGATATCCGCTGGGGGACCGTAGTCATTGCTACCCGAGATCACTTCGGGGGCGAGCCACCGCCCAGTTCCAACGCCGGCGGTCATCGTATTGTTCTCCGACCGGAAACGGGAAACCCCAAAGTCCGTCAGCTTCGCCTCCATACTCTTCGAGAGCAGCACGTTTCGGGATTTAAGGTCGCGGTGGATCAGCGGAGGCGCAAACGAATGCACGTACACGAGCGCTTCGACCACATCGATCGCGATCTGAAGCTTTTCGAGCGTCCAGGATCGAGGTGTATGCGAATTCTCGAGGTAGGTGTGGAGGTCCCCTCCGTCCATGTACTCGAAGAGCGCCTGGAGGTCGGCTTCGATGGTCCAGGCGACGCCAATGAACTGCACGATCTTTGGATGCTCGAGCCCCGCGACAATCTTGATCTCGGCGATAAACTCTTGGGTGCCGTTGCCATTACCGTTACCAATGCGGCTGTTGCCTTCGCCCTTCTTCTTCAGCAATCGCTTGGACGCCAAGAGCTGGGTCTTGCGGTACTTGACGAGCCACACCTCGGCGTAGGCGCCTTTGCCGATCCGCTTCACATCCTGAATCTCTTCCGCGTTCACCTTGACGGAGAGCAGCTCCGAGTCGCTCCATAGAGAGATCGAACTCGCCGCGTTGTTGTTGTTCATGGACATGGTCTCTTCGGTCGCGGTGTTGTTCGTCGTGCTGTTGTTCTTCCCATTCTTGCGGTTGTTCTTCTTGGCGCAGTACACAAAGAGTCCAATCACCACAACGAGCACGATTACGCCACCGACGATCGCGAGAATCACAGGAACAGACGAGGATGACGAGTTGCCTCCAGCGCCACCAGTGTCACCGTCCGAGTTGCTCAAGTTCACGCCGTCGATGCAAAACTTGAGACCGTGGACGTCGCGCTGCTGGTACACGAAGCAGTCCTTGCTGATGCTGCTCTCGTCGAACGTGAAGTTCTTGAGATTGGCGAAGAACGACGCCTGCGCGTTCGTGAGCGTCACGTTCTTCAGGTTGTTGCCCGCGAGTTTCCTGAATCGTTTGATTATAAAGTTCAGACACCACAATAAGTTAGTCGACCATGACCAGCAAAGCCACCACAACGTCTTAGATGGAACAGCTTACAAGATCGTGAGCTTGGTGTGGTTGAAGATGACGGGCGGGATCTCTGTCAGCTCGTTGTACGAGAGGTCCCTGAATAAAGACAAACAAGTAGACAACGTTCCCAGATCAAACACACATTCAGTTGAAACCAGCGAACGAGGTAAAAAGCGGCATCACTTGGGTTCTACGTACAGGAGATCGAGGTTTGGGAAGTAGGCTTCAAAGCGCCAGACGCGGTTTGCAAGGAGGTGCCTGCACGCACAGCACAAACGTGAGTGTTATCATCAGCAGCCAGTAGACGAGCAGGTAGAAATCCAAATTCAGTTCAACACACTTACAGAAGCGTGAGGTTTGGCAGCTCGTGCTCCTCGGTCACCATAGAGATGCTGTTGTTGTTCAGCCACCTGAAAGGTTGCAAACAAATAAAATGCATACAGCGTTAGAACTGCTTTAGTCACATTCGAAATGCCTACGTGAAGACTGGTTCGATGTTCTTCGTACAGCTGCTCCAGGAGAGTGTGCTTTGGCACGACGGGCGGGATCTCGGTCAGCAGATTCACCGACAACGCCCTAAGAATCATTTTTCACATCACACAAACCACAAAAAGTCAGCCCAACCTCTTCATATTACTATCGAATACGGATTCGAAGAAGCGAGGTCCGAAGACAACTCACAGCCACTTGAGGTTCCGGAAGTACGCGTCGAATGAGACCAGCTGGTTGTTCACGAGCTCCCTAGAGAGATACCAAGGTAACATCAAAATGATTCAAGTATCAGGACATCATTGTTAGACCTGAGCGA
The DNA here is from genome assembly GCA_023334975.1 of Globisporangium sylvaticum. Lineage (NCBI taxonomy): Eukaryota > Oomycota > Peronosporomycetes > Pythiales > Pythiaceae > Globisporangium > Globisporangium sylvaticum. The sequence continues at coordinate 20,467 of JAADVK010000336.1, forward strand.
ACATAAACGAATAACGCGATGCACTCACAGGTCCGTGATCGTTGAGAACCCCATGCTGTCGTCCACCGTGGAGATGAAGTTGTAGTTGAGGTACCTGCGAATCATTTCAGCAATATAAATCACAAACAATCGTCAGCTACGTAGAGTGGAAGACAGACATAGCGACAGATTCTCGATGAGCACGCATCTCAGGCAGTAGTACGTACAACTTCTTGAGAAATACAAGCTCTGAAAACCCGGGCGGGAACTCGGTGAGCAGTCCGTTGTTGACTGCGATCTGCGTGATGTACGCTGGGAACATCCCCGCAATTGAGCTCACGAACGGCTGCATGTTGAGGTTGCGGAGCAGCACCAGGGTGACTTGAGTCTGTTTCGTGAGCAGATCCGACGCAAGCGCGACATTCGCGACCTGGCCTTTCCAAAAGTAGTTGCTAAAGTAGCTCCCGCCAGTGAGGTACCTGGGTATCAAAGTGGCATTCAAACACAAAGCGACAATGTCAGACTGGCCGAATCTCAACAGCATGGTTCAATATACTACTACGTACACTGCGGTTGTCGCGCTTCGGAGCTTGAGCGTGTCGATCTTCTCGAGCAGGTCGTTGCTGGTGTACGAGTAGTTCTTCGTGTCGCCAATAATCATATTTGTCGCTGAGTTGGCAGCAGCAGTCACTGATGGCGCGAGCGTCGCCGAGTATGCGATCTCCTGCGGGCTCTTCCACGTGCCGTAGGGGATCAGGATGATGAATCGGCTCGCAACATCGTAGATCTTGGTGTAGCACTCGTACACGCAGCTGGTCGAGGATGCGGTCGAGTTGAGCCAGCAGGGCGTGAACGCGTCCGCGCAGGTGTTGTCGCAGCTGTACGTGAGCGTTTTGGGCGGTGCCGAGCACGTCACTTGCTGTGCGGTCGCATTGACCGAGTGGTGGGTAGTGACGACTTGCAGGAGCACAAAGATGGCGGTAACCTGGAGCAGGATGACTCGGAGTGCGTGCCGCATGGTCGAGAGTGGGTTGCGAATGACGCAGGTGCTGTTGTGTGTCCTTGTCCTTGCAAATTGCAAACTGAGCAGACGCAGCACTGGACGGCGATAACGGACGAACTCAATCACTCATTAACTCCTGCGCCTTTCGCTTCATTCCCATCACCAGATAATAGAACCTACTTCTGCGGCAGAATCCGGAGGTGTATTCGTTGAAGCACTTCGTACGAAACCTGTTGACACGCATGAACCCAATGGAAACGGAAATGTACTTGCCCATTTACAAGCATAGTTGGGACTAGCATATATAATGCTGCTTTTATGGAGGTGTTCGAAGCGAGCCATATTTGCAGTGGCGACTGCCATCCAGACTATATCGCCTTAGCAAGCATGACCATGTAGGTGCATAAACCGGCAATTGTGTTCAGCTCCAGCATCGTTCTTCAATCACAGAGGCAGCGTGTACCGTGTATCCAAAAGCAACTCTTCCAACAGAATGCACGTGACCATCACCTTCGCCACTGCCTCCACCTACAACCACGGCAATCCATTGGCGGACAATTTGAAGCCACTTGCAACACGCACTGACTCCTTGATAATCTTATTAGTAGAGCACCATTTGATACCTCTTCTCCTTAAGATGCGGCTCAGCATGTGCCTTTGACTTCAATATCTCGGATTAAAGCCTTCCTATCCAGATACTAATCCTAATTTGATTACCCACAATTACAAACTGCCCAAATGAGCATCTCCGGTGCTCAACATCTTCACTTTGTCCTTACAACTTGACAATTAGCCGCTTCTTGTACGTGCGCATCTCGTACGCCACCTCTGCAGCAGTCGGCTGCATACTCGGATTTAGCGACAAACAGCGTCTGCCCAGCTCCAAGATCTTCATCGGACACGAATCGCTGAAGTTCGGTCGCACTTGACCCGTCGCGACCATCGGGAGCAGCGCGATGTCGCCGAGTTTGTTCCCGTACGGTCCCACTGCATCCTCATAGGGTAACAGGTGAGTGTCCAATTCTGTCAGCACCGCACCGAACGAGAAGATATCCGCCGATGGGCCGTAATCGTTTGAGCCAGAGATCACCTCTGGAGCCAGCCACCGTCCAGTTCCCACACCCGCAGTTATCGTATTCTGCTCTGACTGGAAGCGCGACACGCCAAAGTCCGTCAGCTTGGCTTCCAAGTGTGCTGTCAGCAGCACATTCCGAGACTTGAGGTCGCGATGCACCAGCGGAGGTACGAACGAGTGCACGTACACCAGCGCCTCCACGGTATCAATCGCGATCTGCACTTTCTCGGGCGTCCACTTGCGCGGCATCCGAGGGTTCTCGAGGTAGGTCCTCAGATCGTCACCTTCCATGTACTCGAAGAGCGCTTGCAGTCGGACTCCACAGTCCACGCCGCGCCGATAAAGCTCACAATCTTTGGATACTGCAAGTTCGCGACGATCTTGATCTCCTCGACGAACTTCTGGGTCTGCTCTCGCTTGGCGGGACCGCCGTACTTGAATCGCTTGGAGGCCAGCAGCTGCGAGCCACGGTACCGCACGAGCCAGACGGTCGCAAACGCTCCGTAGCCGATCTGCTGGACGTCCTCGATGTCTCCGGAGTTGAGCTGGACAGCGAGCAGCTCTGCACCTTTCCAAAGCGACATGGTGCTGAGGTAGTCCGCTGCTGTACCGAGCGTGCTTCCTGTGCTGATGCCAGTGTGTTTTGCTTTCTCGAGTCTTCGCACGCGGAGAAAGAAATACACCATGGGCAGTATCAGGAGAACCGCCCCTGCGCTGACGCCAACGATCAGCCCGAGGTTTGACGAGCCAGTGTCACTCTCGTTCGTGGGGGTTGGTGTCGGAGTCGTGTCGCCACTACTGCCACTGCTGTTGCTGATGAGTTCATCTGGAAAGACGCAGAACGCCTTTCCCAGAATGTCTCGCTGCTCAACTCGCTTGCAGTCGGTGTTTAAACTCCTGTCATCGATCATGAGGTTCTTCAACGTGGACAGAAAGTTGGCTTGCGAGTTCGAGAGGGTGATGTTCTTCATCGGGTTGCCGGCCAGGTATCTACCGAAAAAGCACACAACACGGCGGGGTGAGTACATCCCTCGAACCAGTATTCAGCAAGCCAGTCAGTGATATCTGCCATTTGCCACGCACAACCCAGTCAGCTTGTCGTGCTGGAAGATCACAGGCGGGATAGCTGTCAGGTTATTGTAGCCCAGATCCCTGCTCACAAGGCGACAGCATACAAACAAATACCACAGGTTAGCATCATTGAACTTTTGCAGATAGTATACCTCAGACACAGTCAGTCAGTCAAATAGTCGCGTACGCTTGGACTAGGTTCGGGAAGAGCGCTTCAAACCGAGTGATCTGGTTGCTGCTGATGTATCTACAGTACAACACACACACACACACGCACACAAAGACTACGTCAGTCGAGGCAGTGGGGGTTTCACGATCAACGCGCAAAGCGTGTCGGCTAACTAACGTACAGGTTCTTGAGGGACTCGGTTGTGTGGGTCTTTTCAATCGCCTCGATGGAATTCGTGTCGATGTACCTGAATCAAAAGAAATGCCAAAGAGCGTGATCCCAAAAGTGAATCTCGCGTGCATGATGCGAAGCAATACTGGAATGAGGCAAACCTTACTTACAGATCCTGGATGCTTGGAAGCTGAGAGAGTACGGACGGGAAATCGCCCAAACTGTTTTCTGCGAGGTCTTTGTTTTTTCAAACAGCACCGTCAGTCGCAGCAAACAAATGGAGGACACAACCGCCCCCTTTGCATTGAGCTCAATACCAACTACGCACAGAGATGTGACGCTTTTGTACACGGCGTTGAAAGTCACGAGTTTGTTGTTGGCGAACCGTCTGTCAACAGATTTTCATAGATCAATGAGCGTATTCGATCAAACCACAACAGAAACAAGTACCAACGACAGCTGACGCCACTTACAGGTCGAGAACAGAGTCCAGCGCATCGGTCGGCTCGACTTTCGTGATGTAGTTTCTCGCCAAACTCCTACAAACAAGTATTCAACAGCAACCACAAAGTTATGAGAGTTAACCTGTTCTGTCCACAAAAATTAATTCAACCTCCTTCGGCGAAAACAATATCAACGTACAGGAATTCGAGCGTCTTGAACTTCGAGAAGCCGCTCGGGAACGCCGTGAGCAGCGCGTTTTCCATCACGAGACTGCGCGTTTGGGTCGGCAGCAGTTCGCTCAGCGTACTCGAGGAGGCGATCGGCGCCAAATTCAGACTCGCGAGCGTGAACTGGCGAAGCTGCGGCAAGTCGCTGAAGATGCCGGATGCAAACGCGACGTTCGCTACTTGGCCCTGCACATGCGTTCCGTCACTCGCGCCGCTCGTGCCACAGTTGATCGTACTACGAGAAAGAACGACCAGATGCAGAGCTCCATCACCACAAACGGCGTTGACGTCAGGTAGCACGCGCCTTAAAGCTGGCAAATGTTCTGATAATGACTCAGTCGTCGCCACAAGTTCATCATGCCGATAAACTTCTGTTTCGTCTGCTCCGACCGCTTCACGTTGTCGCGGTAGATCTTCACAGCTACTGGCGTCTCGCTGGGGAACCGGATGCCAGCAAACAGGTTGGCGTCGCCGCCGGAATCAATCGGGTTTCGTTCGTCAGTGTTGACTTGATCCCCAGTAATGTGCCAGTCGGGAAGGTTGTTGACTTCGTTCTTGACGACAGCACTGGAGCTGGACCACAACTTGTCCTTGAGAACGCTCATCACGGGACCGTCGCTTGCGTTGTCAATATGCTTGATGATCGTGAGGGTTTCCTTCTGGTTGTCTGGGTCGGCCATCTCCTTCGTCACCTCTGGCGAGTCAACTTGGGCCATGTGGCGCTTTTCTCGCATGTCGGCGTTGTCACTGGTCGAGTGACTCTCGTTCCGACAGTCAATAGTCAATAGAGCGCTCGGTCACGAGTCGCTTCATTAACCTCTTTCAGCTTCTGTTAGTCTTCACGCTCACAGCATTCATCGAACTTCGGAACAGCAGCCGCTTTAGCGTGGTTTTCTTGTTGAACTTGCTCAGGACGCGATCATACTCCTTCACGTCGCTCTCAAATACCAAAATGGTCTGCTGAAGTCCCTCGGAGAACTCCTCTTGTTTCTGGACGCGCGTGTTCAGGAGGCTCAGCACGTACGCAAACTTATCGACGTCATCTTTGATGGCTTTGCGATGCGCTTTGATCGTCGAAACACTCTCCTTCACTCCACCCAGAACCTGTCCGATCTGGCAGCAGATCTTGGCCAACTCGAAGCCGCTGTTCACTAAGGCTCCTGATCCTGGCAGGACCACATTCGCGGTGACGACAGCCACGCTTTGTACTGCGTCCATCATGCTCGATACCTTTCGTCAGCCGCACTTCGATCTTGAGAGACAGCACCTCCAACTCTGGGTGGTATTCTGTGGTCCCCCTGCTCCCCCGTGCTTGCATTGAAAGAAGCCCCACGACCACTGCCGAGGATTCCGCAGAAATATTCTCCGACTGGAATGAGGAAAATTAGCTGGCTCCTCTCCTGGGAGAAGTTTCTCGGTACTTTATGAAACAACCGGCACAAAGACTCATCCATTCTGACAGTGTTCACGCTCCCCTTAACGTCTCAAGCGTTTGCTCGTAACAGTACGATGGATAGCTTTCTAAAGCGAGGGTGTCGGCACTTCGTTTGCAGATAGAGTTGCTGGTGGAAGACCAACTTCGCACACTGCTCGATCCTTAAAACCAGCGAGCACCGCGACTTGACTGACATCGAGAGCTGAACTGGTCCGTGAACAGGACCGAGCGACCAATGGTTGTGGTGGGATTCCGGCAAGAGCTAAGACTGAAACGCGTGCATAGGTGCTGGGCAGCCGCTTCCACGACTCCTCGTGGAGCACACGGGGCACGTACGGTTCCAAAGGAAGAAACACCAGTGTGTGGCGCTTGAAGTGAGCGCATTGTCCTGGTAGAAACTCACTCTGAACCAAAGCGTGCGGCCAACAACCAAGCAGCTCATCACGCTTGTACTATTGAATCCTCCCACGATGTTTTTCATACCCACTCCATTGCATTCTGCGAGACTCGACAAGCGAGCCTGTCAGTTCGGCGAAAGGAAACACTCGCAGTCAGTCTCTTAAGAGTGCAGGGTCAGCATGCGCGGCACGCTGGTACTGCTTCTCACGGCGGCGTCGGCGCTCTCACTCGCGCTCGGCGACAACACCCACATCACGATCTCCACGCACACCAATCACAAAGCCGCTGTATCCACACCGCCACCAACAGTGCCTCCAGTCTCAGAGCATGTCCAGTCAACGTGCTCGCTCCCGAATAACACGCTCTCGTTCCGTTGCGACGGCGCCTGCGCACCGTTCTCGCCGTGTCTCGCGACGAATCCGAGCCCGAGTCGCTCTTCCACGCGAGCTTCTTCTCCGAGTCTGAACAGCTCCACGTGCGCGTACGAGTGCTTCCAGGTCAACGCCAGCACCCCGCAGAGCTACAGGGAGTTTGTGTTCCTGATCCCCTACGGAGGCGACTGGAAGAGCGCGCAGGAGATCGCAGGCACCTTCACGAGTGAGTCGTCCGACGCTTCTAATGACACTCTGAGGTGCCCGTCGGAGAACAATGCGCTGCTGAAAAAGATCGACCGTCTCGTGCTGCCCAAGGAGACCATCGCAGTGTACGTTGTGTTGCCCTTGGCTACCTACCACAGTGTCTTTGAGTAACCTCTGTTGCGTGTTGACTCGTCCATAACAGCAAGATCCACGGTGGCATCAGCGTGACCCCCGTTGCAGCCAAGGCGCGCGTTGCGAACTGGAGCTGGCGCCGGATCTGCTGACAGCGCAGAGCCAAGTGCACCACATTTACCTGCAGAACCTCAACCTGGAGCTGTTCACCGACAGACTCCAGGCGATGCTGCCAGCGGACGCGATCACCATCCAGCTCAACAACGGACTGCTGAGCCGAATCCCACCGGGGCTATCGAGATTCACCACCCTCAAGACACTAAGTTGTGGTGATTGATGATAAACAGCTTGTTTTGCCAATGGGAACGGTCCACAGGCCATGTGCTGAATTCTAACCGCGTTGTGGTGCTTCGCGGGGCTTTGTTGTATGAATCAGGAGAGCGAACCGGAACTTCATCACGCACGTGAACGCCTCGATGGCGCTCAACTCCATCAACTGGTTGTAAGTGACTTCCGCCTCAATTCGCTACGTATCAAAAAGCTTGATTGGGGTGTTAAGGTGCATTGGTTGATTGTGTTCGCGTACCTGTTGCATCCGCCAGAGAGCTCCGCACGAACAGCATCCGCACCTTCGACGCCGTGTTTCCGAACCTCACCATACTGTAAGTACTCCCACGCTGCATAGCTGCCACCAGTCAAATCAAGTCTACACGCGATACTGACTGCTTCGTCGTTTGTTGTGTGAATTCGTAGAGACCTCGCAGCGAACCAGCTGGCCGGATTCCTGACGGTTCTCGCGCAGTACCCTCGCCTCGAGGAGCTGTGCGTTTGTCCTTCATCCGTTGTTCTTCATTAAAGAATAGTCTGTTTGCAAATCTGCTAACCCGTCGCTGCTGAATATCTGCAGATACATTTTTACGAACGAGATCTCGGTTGTGGAGAAGTCTCACGCCATCAGAAGCCTCCAGGAGCTGTACGTTCTATTCATGTGTCTTCGCTTGGTACCAGTTTGTACATTTACCTCGTAAGGTTAGCAGAGTTACCATCGCTAACTGGTTGCCTGGATGTGGTTCAGGTACCTCGCTCCGAGTCGCATCACGCGTTTTGAAGCGCACTTCCCAAACCTCACAACGTTGTGTGTAAATTCGCCTTTGATTATCACTCTGCTCACTCGCACGCCAACGATCGGTTCCACCAACAGAGTAATAATATGACCAACTACTGTTTTGCAGGCGTTTGGAACAGAACCAGCTCGCAGCGGTCCCGCCCGTGATCTACAACCACACCAAGCTCACCGAGTTGTACGTAAATTTGGAATTGGCAAGCTCAGATTCCCTCCTCGGCATCTTTGTTTCGTCGTAGCGTGTCTCTGATTTATTGATCCACTCTCGTATCGCTGCTTTGTGTGTATTATGTATATCTTGCAGGATTCTCTCCGCCAACTCGTTCGCAAACGTGTCGTTCACGCTCGCGGAGGCGTATTTCATCAGCAACCCGACGGATTTCGCGATCGACAAGTTCAGTTTGTTCAAAGGGTGTCAAGTAGATTTGATGAGTACTGTGTGAAAAGGCATATATTATATATTTCTGGTGTTTGAGGGTGAGGGCCAGAAGGCAAAGCTAACTCGATTCGAATGAGGCGTCCGTAAACCGATGTCTACAACATTTGGAGGGCTACGCGCGTCCACATTCTTCTACTTGGGTGGTGAGCTGTGAGTTTACTTCTTGTCCTTCTTTGGCGCGCGGTAGGTGCCGACGACGACAGCGTGGTCACGCTCGTACGGCTCCAACGTAAGCTGCTCGGCTGGCTTGAACTGCTCCTGCTGCAGCTTCTTGACCTCGCGCGCGAACACGGCCTCGGCTGGCGCGGTCGAGTCAATGCAGCTCGCCTTGATGGAGATCACGAAGTGGCCGCCGTTCTTGAGGAAGTAGCTCGCGTTGAGCGCGACGATACGCGCCTGGTCCGGCTGCGCCACATCGGCGAACACGGTGTCCACCATCGGCACGAGCATGCGGTACTTGAGTGGGTGACGCGCGTCTTCGATGATTGGGATGATGTTCGTGCGCGACTTGGCCACGTTGATCAGGTCACGGCCCGAGCGGTGCGAGAACTCGACCGCGTACACCGCGCCGGTTGGGCCGACGATGTCGGACACGTGCGACACGGTCGTGCCGGACGCACCGCCCAAGTAGAGCACCTTGGCGCCTGGCGTGATCCAGATGTTGTCGACACCGCCGAGGATAGCAGCAGCGATCTTGGAGCGGAACGGGTTCCACACGCGGTACTCGACCTTCTCAGTGCCTTCGCCAGAAGCCGCTGGGACGTCCACCGAGATGCGCTTCTCGCCGTACACCGCCTTGCCCGGAGTCGAGTTGAGCGTCACGAGCGCATCTTCCTTGCCACGCGCGATGAACACGCCGGCGTGACGGTGAGGCTCGACGATCACCTTGGCACCGCCGCTCATGCCGCCACGGCCACCGCCACGTCCGCCACCGCGACCACCACGGCCACCGGCAGCACCGCGGCCACCGCCACGACCACCGCCACGGCCACCGCCTGGAGCGCCACGACCGCCGCCACCGCGACCGCCACCTGGAGCACCA
>JAADVK010000337.1:0-29718 GCA_023334975.1 Globisporangium sylvaticum
ATGATGCCGTTGGCCAGTAGCGCGACAGCTCCTAGCTTGTCCATGACGAGATTGTTCTGGACGACGCTCTTGAGGCTCGTCTTGACGCAGCGACAGGTCGGTTCCGGCGGTGGTTCCTTCATGTTCCCCGAGCGCGTTCGCTTGAGCTGTGGAGGTGGCTCCTTCATGTTCCCCGTTCGCTTGAGTTGCCAGCCCTAGACAGGTGTGCTGACCGAGCAAATGTAGAACTGACTAAGCAAGAGAGCGGAGATCGATGGCCAAGGTCCTCGTTACCTTCGTTGCCTTACTTTTAAAAGCGAGCGAGGAGACCCTCTTGGGTTCAACAGAGCTTGGGTTCTATGTGAGAAACCTGCGGAGCGAAGATGATTTCTCGTCGATGACATTCTCGTCTCGGAATCAGCTCTTCTCAAGCATAAGCAATTCAAAAATAAAAAAATAAAAGTTGTTGGCGTTGAAGGAGAAATAAAGGAGGATCTGTGCAGACCAGACCCCCGGACGCGTCGAGAAGATCACAGCGAACCTGTCGGAGCTGCGCGAAGGAGCGCGCAAGCGGCCTCAGGAAGTGGAAGAGTGACTTGGAGAACGTCGTGAGCAAGCTGCTGGACATGCCCGAGAGCGAGCTGTTCCGCGACGCCGTGGACCGCGCGATCGTGAAGGACTGCAATTTGATCATCAAGCAGCCGATGGACCTTGGTTAAAAATGTGTAAATAGAAATAAGCATTTCTATTTACACGATGTTTAACCATAGAAAATCGAAGAGCAAAAAAGAGGAAAGACTCAACACTGATCATCACTCATCAGAGTGATGGTGAGTCTTTTCCTCTTTTTGCCCAATGAATGCAACGAAATAATTGCAAAGCAGTTTTCATTGGCTAAAATAAGGTGTTTGTTTCGTCAAAAAAGAATTGTAAATTACTATTTTGGCCTCAGCATGATCATGCGTCGATCACGCCACTGCCTTCAAGCCGCTATCAATTCCAATTCTGGGAAGGTCCAAAATGCCCAACGACGGACAAGTCATTCCATCGCATTCCGCAATCTGCCGCCAAGCCCGCAAGTCAACTCACCCAGACCAGCAGCAGTCCGTCCGCATCCGCCCACTCGCCATGCAGAACAACACCTCGAGCGCCGCGTCCATCACCGCCGACGTGCAGGAGCTGCGCGCCGCCTTCCGCAGCGGCGTCACGCGCGACCTCAAGACCCGCAAGCAGCAGCTCGTCGCGCTGCGCAACCTCATAAACGAGAACCTCGACGCGATCTGCGACGCGCTCTGGAAGGACCTGCACAAGAACCCGACCGAGACCAAAGTGTCGGAGCTCGGGACGTTGATGGTGGAGATCCAGGAGCACCTCGACTTCCTCGAAGAGTGGGCCAAGCCCGAGCGCGTCGGCACGAACCTCGGCAACCTGCCGGGCAAGTCGTTCATCTACAAGGAGCCGCTTGGCGTTGTCAACATCATCGGCACGTGGAACTACCCGGTGCAGCTCTCGCTCACGCCGCTTGTGGGTGCGCTCAGCTCCGGCAACACTGTGCTCTTGCGTCTCCCAGGTGACGACACCTGCATGCACACGAACGAGCTGCTGGCGAACTTGATCGCCAAGTACCTCGACAACCGCATCGTGCGCACGGTGCGCGGCGGCGTCGAGGCGTCGAAGATCATGCTGGAGCAGAAGTTCGACCTGATCTTCTGCACGGGCGGCGAGTTCATCGGCAAGATCGTCGCGGAAGCGGCTGCGAAGCACTTGACGCCAACGGTGCTGGAGCTCGGCGGCAAGAGCCCATCGATTGTGGATGAGACGTGTGACATCACGATCGCCGCTCGCCGTATCGCGTGGGGAGGCTTCATGAACGCTGGCCAGACCTGCGTGCGTCCTGACTACGTGATGGTGAGCAAGAAAGTGGGCGACAAGCTCGTTGCTGCGATTGAGCAAGAGCTCGAAAACTTCTTCGGCAAAGACGCGAAGCAGAGCGACTCCTACTGCCGTATCATCAACGACCGCTCGTACGCTCGCGTGAGCGGATTGCTGACCAAGGACACGAAGCACGTGACGTGCGGCGGTGCCATGGATGCGAAGGACCACTACATTGCGCCGACGCTCTTGAACTTCAAGACCGACTTCAAGGCTTTCAACAGCAGCGCTGTGATGTCGCAGGAGATCTTTGGTCCGCTGATGCCGATTTACTACTACGACACCCTCGAAGAAGCGATTGAGTACGTGAACGACCACCCAAAGCCTCTCGCGCTCTACGTGTTCACGACGAACAGTAAGAACCGTGAGCAAGTGCTCACGCAGACCTCTTCTGGCGGTGTCTCGGTGAACGACACGATCGTTCACTTGTCCAACCCGAACCTGCCGTTCGGAGGTGTCGGCAACTCGGGCATGGGTGCGTACCACGGCAAGTACACCTTCGACGTTTTCACGCACCGAAAGGGCGTGCAGATCAAGTACAACATCCTGGACGCCAAGCAGCGCTACATGCCGTACACCAAGTCCGGCGAAGCCGTGCTGACGTTTTTGCTCAAGCCAATCCCGCAGAGCACGATCAAGACGATCAAGTTCTTTGCGTTCGCGGTCGTGTTTGCGGTGATCGGCATGGTCGTGAAGCGCAACGCCAGCAGTTTCCCAAAGTTCCAGTAAGGAGGTCGGTGTGTTCGTCTGATTGCTTGTAAACGCCTTCAACATGTCTAGTTTCTTTGTTCTCGATGCAATCAACATGAAGTTGTTCACGCTTGTGCTTGTGTGGCTTGTGTAGCTTCTTGTTTGTGCCATGAGCATAAAAAGCTCACACAGCGGACTAAGCAAAGGTGAATTACTGAGCAGTGGTGTGTATTCACTGACTCTTAATTCTTTGAAAGCCGTACGCGAAATTAGCGCATTCGTGGATGCTGGTCACTCTCTGCAGTCTTCGCCTCATTCAGTCAATCGATGGCAATGGCTTTGCAACTTGAGCGAGGCAAATAGAATTCCTCAACACTAAACACTTTCGGTAATATTATATAGATTGGGATTACTTGAGGCACCTGCTACTGACCTACACGTTCTTCGCAGCGCACAAATGCAGCGCCAGTTTGCTTCGGAGCGTTGGCGGAGGCGTTTGGTGCGTCGCGGTGGCTGCTTGCGGTTTTTCCTGCGCAACACAGAAGACAATATCATCAACATCAAATAAGTCAGACCCTAAAGCGCATAATGTCAACACATGTCGGACAAAGACAACAACGTACCAGCTCGCTGAGCAGGAACCGTGTCTTGACTGGACTCTGCTCCATGGCAACATCGATCGCTGTCTTTGGTCGCTTCATCGCGCGCTCGACCTACAGACAAAGTGAGTTGAACGCGACCATTCGTCAGGATACAACATGACTCTCAGGCAAAGCCACCATTCTCAAACTCACCACTTTGACTGTCTCGGTCGTCTGGTTGATCACTTCGGACAATTTGATATTCGCACTGAAGATCGTCGACGAGGTCTGGACAATAGAACACATTTACACAAGGCATCAACAACCAATATGTGAGTGCTGGATAAACGATTCACAGGGAATAGACTGTGCTACGTATCATACCTTTTCGCAAGTCTCCTTCAGGTGCTCCAGCTCACTCAGCGAGAGCGACAGGTCCGAGATCAGCTCAGGAACACTGCGAACACATGGTACACACAACAGTGTTAGCAAACCCAAATTCGCCCAATTGAGTGGAGCGAGCAGAAGAGTGAGTGACACGACACGTACGTGAGCTCGACGTCAGCAGAGCGCTTGCGGGACTTCTCGAGCTGCTTCCGCGTCTTCTCCGCAGCCAGCTTTGGAACCTGCACGTTACGAGTCAGCATGTTTACCTTCAACCCTCACTCATAACACAGGCGCATCGCAAAACCTTTTCTCGGAGCTCTTTCACTGCGGCTTCTTTCTCCTTGAGCTTCTTCTCCAACGCCGCCACCTTCGCGACCGTTTCTTTGTCCACCGGCTCCACGTCCTCTATCAATACAGACCATACTTGTCAGCATCTACAGCAAGCACTAGTCACCATCAGCAGGATGACGATCAGCGCTCTACAACGAACCTTTGGTGTCGGGGTCGTACTGTCGCACCACAGCGATGAAGATGCTCGCGCACAGATCGTTCACATGCGCTTGGAATACCTAGCGAAAGAAAATCAAGACAATGGAGCGTATACACACGACACAGGCGGGTCAATACGAGCACCTACAGAGAGAAAAAAGAAAAAGAAGCGAATGGCGCAGTCCTCGATGCACAGACGCAAAGTAAAACCCACCTTTTGCTGCGCTGTGGACGACGTGCCGCACTCCTGGAGCGCGGCGGCGACCGCCTTCTCGCCGCACCGACGCTGCGCCTCCTTGAGCTCCGTGTACGAGTAGCGCTCGGCCTGGATGGTCACGTCGCTCTCGGCCTCGGTCGCCATCTCCTCGTCCTCCATGTCGCGCCGCTTCTGCTGCTGCGCTGTCGTCGTCGTCGTCGTCGCCATGCTCGCTTGTGTTTTGTCTGTTTTGTGTGAGTTCCCCGCTTAATTTCGCTTTTTTGAAATTTGGTTTGTTGTGCAGCAATATCGATGCTAAAATGCCCTACGCAACAAATCCCTGCATTTGTATGTTTAACCTATATTAGATCTCTGATTAAGAACGTAACCAAGGTTTAAACACTATTTTTTAGCAAAGATTAAATCAAGAATTGGTAATCCACATAACGATATCTGCTGACTCGCACATACAATTTGCACCATAAAAATCGAAAATCGGCTCACCCAAAGACATACCTTCAAAATAGCGAACTTTTGCAATGTGCTGGAGTGAGCTTTTCTCACTTGCATCTTGATAAATGTATGTGAATGTCGATCAAAATCACATTATAGAGAAACCTGTGCCGTAACGATCCAACTAAGTACGTGTGTTGGATTGACAGTTGAACGATGCCACAGTCAGTTCAGCCAGTTCGGCAACATCAACAGCAGCGTCATAATCACATACACACGTCAGTTCATTTCTCAACAAGCAGCAGCAGCAAAGAAGGAAGAACGCAGCGAGAACGACACGCACGCGATGAGCTCAGCGCGGCGCTCGGAAGTGTCCACCGCCCTCAACGACGCGCACCACGGCTCCTTCACGCCCCACCTGCACAGCGGCAGCAGCAGCAGCAACGTCATGGCCACGCTCACGCACGCGAACGGCTCGAGCTCGTCGCTCACGTCGTCCACGGTGACCGCAAATGCGGGGAACAGCGGGCTCTACACTGGCTCGATCCTCATGCAGGGCAAGCTCATGCGGCGCGACCGCACGTTCCTCACGTGGAAGTGGCGCGACTTCACGCTCGAGCGCACGCGCCTGCAGTACTTTAGCGAGAAGGGCAACCGCAAGGGCGAGATCGTGCTGACACCCACGACTCCCATCACAATCCGACTGGTCACGGAGCCAAAGCCGTACGGCTTTCTGCTGTTCATCAAGGACGAGAAGCTCACGCTCGCGGCGCAGAACGAGAACGAGCTGCGCAAGTGGATCGACGTATTCTGCGACGTCTTCCACGCGAGCGTCGAGCAGGCGCAAAGCGACAAGGGCGACCGACGCACGCGTCCGACGTTCCTGCCGATCCCGGACATCAACAAGGACAAGCCACAACAACCACACGGCGCGAACGGCGCGGCTGGTACCTCTGGCGCCGCGGCGGAAACAGAACCCAGCACGTTCACGGATGTGATCCCGATCCTGGAATCGCGCATGACGTACGGACCGATCAAGGAGAGCTACTCGCGCGTGACGTTCCCACCGAGTCTAGCGAATGGCGACCTGCTTGTCGGTGTTGGTCCAATCGTGCGACGCATGGGGTGGACTGACGAGCGCATCCTCGCTGTGGGCATGTACATTGATCCTGAGGGAGCGAGCAAGCAGCTGGAGAAGTTCCACGGCCGCACTGTCAAGAGCCTGTACGGTGACCAGACTTTCTACGACCACCTGCTGTCGCATACAACTTTCCGACGCAGCTTCGTGATCACGTCGCGCAAGAGAGTGTCGAAATCGGTGCTCACTGCGCTGCTGCACGACGAGATCGCGCCTCGCATCGGCACTTCGAAAGACGGACTCGACACGTTCCTCGGGTTCATCGAGAAGTCGCTCAAGAAAGCCGAGTCGATGGTGCTGCGTCTCAACCCGGACGGGCGCTTCGAGTACCGACTGCGCGGACAGCTGTACCCTCCGATTGCGTCCCACGCGCTCTGCAAGTGCATCCAGGCGTTGTTCTTCGACGTGAACTCGATCCAGCACGACGCGAAGCGCGGGCTCATTGAGCGACTGCCGTCTCTATGGGGAGGTGAGGTGCTCGACGTCCAGGACGAGATCTTTGGACGCATGGGGCATCACCAGAAAGTGGAATCCGAGAGCGAGTACGACGACGACGAAGTTGGCGATGGAGACGACGACCATTACTACTATGACGACTTTGATGAGGACGACGATGAGGACGATGATGATGACGACTACATCGATGAAGGGGACGAAACCGGGAATGACCAGTTTGAAGAGGAAACCACGGCAAGTCGGCGCTCGAGTGCGCGGAAGAGCGAGTTTGCGCCGCGCAAGTCGAGACGCTCGTCGATGCGCAAGCGCAACACGCTGCTGAAGGACGAGCTGGACAGCATGGACGAGCGCGAGCACGAGTTCCTTCGCCGCGAGAGCCGATGCGTCAACACGCACTTTGGACCATTGCTGGACCCCGAGTCGAACGTCCACTTTGGCGGCGACCTGGCCATCGACGGGAGCACTCTCCTCGGCACCTGGTCGCAGCAAATCGCGTTGCCGCCTGAGACTTTTGACCACCCGCACGATGGTCAGATGTACCGATTCACGGTCGGTTTGTATGCGCAGCCTGGAGGCGCCAGCGAGAACTTGCTCAAGTACAAGGGCTTGTCCGTGGGCAGCATCGTCCAAGACCCGGACTTCTTTGCGCGCTTTGCCCAGGGCTCGTTCCGCAAGCACTTGGTGTTCAAAGTGGACTCGAAGATGCGACTCAATACTCTGATCGAGTACTTTGACACGCACTTGAAGCAGCTCGCGAGTGGTCCAGGAGCGCCTACGTTGCCATCTGCTGGCCAAAACAATGGAAATGCTGGTGCTGGCAATGGAAATGGAGACAGCGGCGGCGAGTCCAAGGCGAGCGAATCGTTCTTGGGCGTGTTTCAGGAGTACAAGCACAAGCAGATCCTCCCAAAGGACGAAGTGCGCTTCACGATCGAGTACGACGGATCGATGACGCTGTACATCCGCAAGCGCTCTTCGATCGCGAAAGACCCGTCGAAGATTGGAGCTGCCGATGCTGACGCTGCTGCGGATGATGGTGAGCCGTCGCGCAATGATGCCGACATCGAGCTTCCGTCGCCGCCATTCGCGATGCTATTCCAGAGCATTTTCTACGGCTACCACACGATCGACTCAGCCTCGCGCGGACAGTTGATGCAGCGACTCCCGAATTTGCTGGACCTTGCAAAGGACGACTTGGTACACACGTACCACGACGAGATCCAGGTGTTGAAGGAGAACTACAAGCGCCAGAAGCCAGAGAACCGCGTCAAGGTCGGGTACTTGTCCATCTCTTTCGAGAAGAAGAAGATCACAAAGACGATCGACGGCGCGAAGGAGCCGACGGTGGTGGCGTCGCGCTGGTCGAAACGCTGGTGTCGTCTCGACGGCGTGATGTTCTCGTACTTCTCGCACAAGCGGTCGCGGAAAGCGCGCGATGTGATGGACCTGACGCAGTGCGAAGTGAGCGAGATCACGTCCCTCAGCACGTCGGATCTCGCGCCGTTTGCAGTGGAGCGAGACAGCGCGCGACCGAGTATCAAGATCGCGATCACGAAGCCAAACGGCGAGATCCTGGCGCTGCGCACCGAGAGCATCTACGAAGGCGAGGAGTGGCTCGAGTCGCTCACGGACGCGAGCAAAGTGCGCCGAATGTCGGACGCGACGTCGCCGCCTGCTTCCTGGGAGAACAACATCGCGCGCTTGCGACGGAGTAGCAGTGTGTACCGCAGTTTGCGTGGCGTCTCGACTGCGCAGTTGGAAACGTTGAAGAACCACGCGAATGGCGCAGGTGGCGTCGGTGGCGAGCAGGACCCGAACCGGAGCGTCGAGAGCAGCTCGGTCAACACCGAGGAAGAGGACGACGACGATGTGGCGCTCCTTGGCGGCGAAGAGAGCAGTGACGACCGCATTGACTACGTTGCGCGGGTCGTGGTCGACAAGGAAGGCTCGCTGGTGATGTGGGTGCGCGAGGACCCTCGCCACGCGGTGATCGCGTTCCTCCTCGTGCTCGTAATCTGGCTCGTGACCTCCAAGTACAGCGCGCACGCAGCCGTGCTGTCCACATAACAAGAAGTCGAGATGACCTCTCGCAGCTGGTCATTGAGAAGAAAGGCGATTCAGACGAAAGAGTGGCCGAGTCGGTGCGTCGTGATCAAGCGAGAGAGAGAAATGGAGAGTAGGAGATTAGCAGAAAAGGAGAAAGAAATGCAAAACTGTAGTGTACAAACAAACCAAGTTGAAAGAATGAATTTGAACTGTTGTATCAAGGAGGAGATCTCTGGAGAAGACACGCGAGCTTATAGCGCGTCTGTGACGAATCTCAAGTCTTTCTCCGAAGAAAATCAAATCAAGAGGACATTGATTCTTGATTCAGATCCGCCACTTGCCAATAAATAGCGCTGAGGCATGCAAAGTCAATTAACTGCATCTGAGATGTCTCTGCTTCCAAAGTGTGTTCGCAAAGGGTGCGGCTGTCGAGATAACCGAGAGGCAGGCACCTGCATCTGTGAGTGCAACGCCAGATTCTTCCTTCTGCCATGAACAGCAAGACAAGACAAGGAAACTCTGTTGCTATTGCTGAAGGTGCTGGCTGCTAGCTACTGTTGGTAAAAGCTCTGGTACTGGTACTGCTGCTGCTGCTGCTGGTGGTGGTGGTGGTGGTGGCTGAACTGGTTGTTGTTGCTTACGGAGGACGGCGAGTCCCAGAGCGCGTCCTGTCCGAGCTTCGGCAGGCGGCGCAAGTGCGCGTCGTCCGTCGTGAACCGCCGTCGCCAGATGCTCTTCTCCGTCTCTTCGTCGTCCTCATCATCGTCCTGCTGCATCTGCTGGTCGCCTTCTTCTCCACCATTGTTGATCTCATAGTTGTTGTCATGATGCTGCTGGTCGGCGAACGCCTCGGGCGAGTTCCCGAAGTCAAAGGCGTTGAACATCACGTGCGCCTCGTGCGGCACGGGGGACGGCATGTCGTCCTCACCCATGTACTGATTGTGAAGCTGATGGTGCTGCTGTTGTTGCTGCTGTGGATGCCGGCGGTCGACGCCAAAGTTCGGGAGCTTCGTCGTCTGACTGTTGTTGCTAGCCGTCTGTTGTTGCTGCTGTTGTTGCTGTTGCTGCAGCCGTTGTTGAAGCTGCTGACGCCGCTTCGTCAGCGACACCTTGCGCACGCGGTCGTCGTCGTCACCGCCAATGACACGCTCTTGGGCGGAGCTAATGTGCTCTTCCGCCTGGTTTCCTGTGTGAAGCGACTGCAGATGCTGCTGGTAGAGCTGCTGGTTCAACTGCTGCTGCTGGTAGCGGAGCTGCATGCGCTGACGCGCTCGGAACGCCTCGATCTCGCTCGCCGAGTGGTGCGCATTGCTGCTGCTGTTGCCATGCTGCTGCGGATACAGGTGCTGCATTACGCTCTTCTTGTGTGTGGTGGGATGGACTAGTAGATAGATGTTTGTGGTGTTGTCGTGCTTGTGGCGTTTGGTCTCTCTCTCCTTGAAAGATGTGGTCACAAACAAAGGATCTCTCGCGCACAGCTCACAGCCGCCTCCAGGCGTTATGATCAAGCAAGAGCGACGACGAAGAAGAAGCGCGCGCTTGCGCGTCTGCGAAGGTGCGAGCGAGCGTCCGCTGTCGTTTCTCCTCCCACACGCACGCTTTCTCTCTCTCTTCAATTACACTTGCTCGCCTATCTTTAGTAGTCCGCCGTTGGGGAAGTTACGCGCGTGTGCTTGCTTGAGCGCGACTTTAATTGTGCCAGACGCATGGAGGAATGCGAGAGGAATAGCAGCATTAGCAGCATCAGGAGGCGCTGCCGCGAGAGTCCAGCGTGGCCAAATGGCTCAAGAGAATAGAGAGAGAGCGTGCAGCGGGAGCAAAAGAACCACGTTGTGGGCGGACAGCGTCCCGATTGGCTGGCGCGTTTTTCAGAAAAGACGACGCGCGCGATGGTGAGGGCAGAGATTGGCTCGCGACAGGAGCAGTAGCACTTGGCACTTGGCTCGCCATGCATCGAGGACTCATGAGGAGGAGGAGGACTGCGCCAAGCGTGTTCAACCAGCAGCAGGTCAGTCTCTCTGTTTGGAAGTTGTGATACAGATTGGGAACCTGGCCGACCGCGCCGCTCCCATGCACGCACACAATGCAGCCAAGTTGAACATGAAACCAGCTGGGTCCGAGCGCAAACATGGCTGCACTGTGTTATAAATAGCGCCGCAGCAGCAGATAGATAGCGACAGCATGCAAGCGCTCTCCATCATGATGCATCCATCCACACGAACGAACGAGGCTGGGATGTTGCGAGGAGCGTGAACAGCGCGAGTGGCTCTGCTTGCTCTTGGTCACCTCGCATTCTGTTTCTCATTTTTGCGTTTTAGCATTTGTCCCATCCTCCTCATTTTAGAACTGACCTCAACCTACTAGCAAATAATACCTTCTCAAATCGATCATATCATTGTTGTTGGTTATATGATTTACTTTTATGTTTTGCCTGTATATTTGTACCCTTTTCAAAAAGATAGTTGAATGAGAAACCAGCTCAGGTACCCACACCCGAATTAAGGTGCAGACGGGAAGGGGGTTCGTTCAAAATGCCTCCACAAATAGAAACGAGAGAAAAGCGCACCAGCAACGCTTCAAAGAGAAGCAAAAGCAAAGAGCGGCGACCAGAAGCAGAAGCCAAGGGGACGAGCGCAGGAAGCAGATCCATCCATCCGTCAGTCAGTCTCCAGCAGTCTCCCTCCAGCACCAGCACTCGCAGCAGCAGCAGCTCACTCGCTCACTCTCCCTTAGCCCGTCCACCAGCAGCCACCATGAACAACAACCCGTTCCAGGTAACTGAGCGCTCGCTCATGTGTAGCTAGCTGTTCGTCGTCTCGCAAGCCTCATGCGATTGCTAACCATGCGTGAATACGCTTGTTTGCTACTGTTTAGGATCCTGCTGTGCTCCACGCGTCGTCGCCCTCGGCGCCGCCAAAGCTCGACATCTCGCACGGGGCCTCGCCATCGGCGGCGCCGCCAGGAGCGTACCAGTACGGCGCTGCGACTGCGTCGCCCGCGGCCGGCAACTCGCCAGCGCACAAGCAGCAGCACAACCTCATGGACGAGATCGGCGACTCGTACGTTCTTTATCTGCGAATAAGCAAGCTTGTGGGCGTGATGACACAAACTAACCTGATGTGTGTGTGTGTGTGTGTGTTGTGATGCCATTCTCTTGTGATCATTAGCATCAAGGCGACGAACAGCACGACGATCCTCCGCATCATGCGCACCGTCAACCTGCTGCTCGCGACCGCGACGATCGCCGTGGGCCTCTTGGCGTGGATCATGGGCTACGTCTTGGGCTTCCAGAAAGTGATCGCGGGCATCTACATCATGTACGTGCGTTTGGTGGTGTCGATATGCTCATGTGTGTGGTTTTTGGCATCATCTGACCTTATGTTATACGTCTATGTTGTGTACTACAGCATGTTTGGTTTCCTGCTGCTCGCGTTTGAGCTGCGCACGGAGAAGCTGGACCGCATGTTCCGCCAGAACTTCGGGTTCATGTACGGCAACCAGACGCGCACGATCTTCCTGCTCTTGTACGTTACAAGCTGCAACCTTCTATCATCTCGACTATAGTCTGTCTCCACCGCGCGCGCGTATTCTCACAAACTAAACAAACTGTAACCTATCTGTCTTTCTTATAGCATCGCGATCTGGCCGCTCTCGATGGGCAACTTTTGGCTCACGATCCTGGACGCCGTGCTGCTCTTCATGAACGCGTTCTTCAACTACTTTGTGATCAACCAGCACCCGGCGTTCTCACACCACACCCCGAACCCGTACAACGCGGCGCAGGGCCAGCCAGGTCAGCAGCTCCCAGTTGTCCCAGTCCCACAGCAGCCAACGGCCGTGGATACCCAGGTTTAAAGCAAGCAAGGCTCGACTGTTCCTTTCACTTTCAACCAGCTCAACACAGGAAATGCTGAGCTGCTGCTTTGCACCAGGTAGCTATGTTAACAGCATCAATATCTAAATTCATCGACTTGGCCAATTTCTGCTTTGACGATCCGAAAAGCTCACAACCGATAGGTTTGCATCGACACAAGAGTTTATTCCTTGGAAGCAAACTTAGCGGCGGCGCTTTCTCAGAAAGAAGACGCCGATGACGATCGCTGCGGGGAGAGCTGTGAGAACCACGATCGCCACCAACGTGGGACCAGAAAACAGCGACGCACTTGGCTTTTGCTCGAGTTCCGAAGATGAGGATCCTGAGGGCGAAGGTGATGATGATGTCGAGTCTGTGGCGTTGATTGGATCGAGTGTGATGTTTGCTCGGCTGCTGGTGTCGGTGTCGATTTCAGAGTCGTGCTGCGATCCACTTGAACTCCAGCTTGTGCGACTGCTGTTTTCAGAAATCGATGTCGACGCACTGCTCTCTGGCTCACCGTCATAATGACTTGGTCCTCGTCCCCACTCGCGAGACTCGTAGTCGCTTCTGTTTTTGAAGTCTTCACACTCACAAAATCGCGGGTTTCCTCCTTCTTGATAGCGAGCAGCTCTCGCCAGTAGTTCCTCGCGAGTTTTCTTCAATTCAGCCAACAGAAACTCGATCGTGGCTCTCTCGCAGCTCAGTTTGCGTCGCTCATGCAGCAAAATTCGCATCTGCTGCTGATAAAAGTGAGAAAACGCTTCTGGTGGAGTCAAGTTTTCTCGATAAACAGCGGCACGCTGCTGCTGCTCTTGGCGGTGGTAGTGATCGTGGTGGTAGTTTGCTTCCGAATTCTCTGGCGAGCATCGCCGCGCGTCTCGTCTTCTTTCCATCATCAATCCAAGGGGCAAACAAAGAATATCCGAATGAGGAGGACATGAGAATATGCAGCCATATAAACAACCTCTTCGGCCCTACGATGACACTTTGTGACCTTGCGATGGACACGATTGGCATTTAGACATCGCTTCTGTCTGTTCTCGTCGGTCAAAGGCACGTGTCTCTTGCAACTCTCAACATCGCACATCTTGATGATGAAAAACGATCTCTCCTCTACTGAACAAATAATTAAATATGAAGTGAATGTGACTGGGTCTGGGACCTTCAGTGCCCAGTCCAGATCACATCACTCTACGAACTCACAGGATGCCCACGAAGTTCGAGTCCTGGCTCCACACCGCTGAGTTGGCCATGGACGACGACGACATGTACGTGTCGCTGGACCGATCGCTCGCAACTGCAGCAGTCGCCCCCATCTGGCGCAGCAGGTACGCGACTTGGATCGCACTCGGTCGAGACGCAGGGTTGAACGAAAGACACTGGCGCGCGAGCGACACGACCTCGGCAGGTGCGTGCTCCGTGAACGCTGGCTGCATCTCGCCCGAGGCGATGCGGCTCAAGAGACACGCCTCGGGGATGTCCAGCTCGGCGTACGGGATCCGGAACGTCTCGAGCTCCGAGAGGATCACCCCCAAAGAGTAGATGTCGACCGCCTCCGAGTAATGGTTGCCCCCAACGAGCTCTTCTGGCGCGGCCCATCGCGCAGTGCCCATGCCCGCAATCAAGCTCCCCGTCTCTTCGTCCTGGCACCGCGAGCCGCCGAAATCTGTCAACTTGGCGCGCAAGTCCTCGCTCAGCAGCACGTTCCGCGACTTCAAGTCGCGATGCAGCACCGACGGGCTGAGCGAGTGCAGGTACACCAGCGCCTCGGCAATATCCATCGCAATGTTGAGCGTCGTGTGGTTCCAGCGAGATAACGGCGAACCAAACTCAGTGGTCTCACTTGAGGTGTTGGACGAAATGTAGGAGCACAGGTCTCCATTCGCCATGTATTCCACCAGCGCCTGAATGTCGCTCTCCATCGTCCACGCGACGCCGATGAAAGACACGATCTTCGGGTGGTTGAATCGCGCAATCAACCGGATCTCGGCGATGAACTGCTGAATCTCAGTGCGGTCGACCTGCTCCACTGGGCTTTTCTTCATGCGTTTGACTGCGACGTGGTTACCCAGGTATGTTGCGAGCCACACCTCGCCGTAGAACCCCGAAGCCAGCAGCTTTTCATCGCGGATCTGCTGGGCGTCCACACGCCACTTGAGCAGCTCCTCGTCGTCCCACACGGAAACGTACCGCCTGCTTCCTTTTGAACTCGATGTGTGAGAGCTGAACTTTGCGCTCGCAGTCAGGTACTCGATCCCGTGACTCGGGCTCTCGAGGATCATGTCGCTGTCCATGTCTTCAAGGCAGAACATCTTCTTGTCCGAGATCGACCGGCGGTGGCCGTGAAGTGTCATCGCCCCTGTGTTCTTTCGCCGCGCGCGGCTTCTTCTCGTCCATACGAAGAGCACAACCGCAACGACCAGCACTGCGCCGACACCTATCAAAATGTAAACTGTTGTACTCAGACCATTTGAACTGGCTGCTGATGCGGATGACAGCTCCCCAAAGACGCACACCGAGTAGCTCTGCACTTTAAGCGAAGGCGCGCCGTCGCAGGATGTCGCCAGCGCGTTCGCGTTTATCGTGAAATTGGTCAAGTTTCCGAGGAAATCCGCTTGCTCGCGCGTGAACTTGACGTCGCTCAGCTTGGAGCTCTCGATCACCAGCTCTTTTAAGGACTTGAGCTGGAAGATCGCGGCTGGAAACTCGGTGAACGGGTTATTCGTAAAGTACCTAGGACAAGACAAGAAGAGGAAGAAGAAGCCGTCAGCTCACGACGTTAAAAAACAAAGTTCAGACCAGTTGTGTCAAGGCAAAAAAAACGTACAGGAACTTGAGCGACTGCAGCTGCGTGAAATCTTCCGGTAGTGCCACGATGTTGTTGTACGAGAGGTCTAGGACCTCCAGCGTCACAGGGAGCGTGTTGGCATTCAGCATCGAGAGTGAATTTGTTGAGAGGTTCCTTCATAACCGACATGAACAGAAGCATTTGAATTAGCCCAAGAGTAGCATGATACGTGTGAGGAGTGCGAGAGACAAATAAATACTCACAGAAGTTTGAGGTTTGGCGGGACCATCGTGGTTGTGACTTCAGAAATCGCGTTCTCGGAGACATCTCTGTCGGAACACAAACAACTGTTAGCTTACAAAACCCATATCCCATGATTATGGCATCAGAGGGGAGAGCAACGTACAGCTCCGTGAGGTTGGTCAGGCTTGAGAAGTCTTCGGAAAGCTTCTCCATTGCGCTCTGGCCTATGTGGAGAGTCTCCAGTGACCGCGGGAGCTGACTCAGGTCTGCATCGTTGAACACGTTCCACTCGATATCTCTGTAAAGAGCAGAGGTAAAGAAAACACAAGTCAGGGGAATATGACAACGAGTGGGACCAAGAGCACAAATCCGAACGTACAGATACTTGAGAGACTCCATGTTGCGCACGTCTGGAGGCAACGTCCGCAGACTCAGGTACGCCAGCGAGCTGTAAGTTTACCCAACAAGTTGGTATTGTTAGTGCGACAACAACTTCTGGAGGCTCGTCGAGAAAGGCGAATCACGTGTTTTCAAAAACTCACAGCGTCTCCAGTTGCAGCGGCAACGTTCCTTCTTCAGGTGGAGGAAAGACGTTGCCGGAGAGATCCCTACAGTAAATTGGGGTTGCATCAAAAACAAGAGTGTGTATGGGGGGGGGGATTAAAGAGGTTGACGACTCCTTTGCAACAGGTTTTAACAATAAGATCTGATCAGTTTGTCAACGTACAGTGTCTTGAGGCGCGGCATCTTGAGGATCGCGGGCGGGATCTCTACAACCGAGCTAAGTTGCAGGTTTCTATGTTGCCAATAAGAAACGCAGAGGCGCCAGATCACATCAGTTCAAAACAACTGTAGACCGCCGCCGGTCACGTGAACCAATTTCAAAGCCATGACGCTTACAGTTCTTCCAGGGTCTTTGGCAGCTCGTCGACGCCGATTTTCTTGAAAACGTTTTGGCTCAAGTCCCTTTGTTTTGGAAAAAGAGGATACAATGCATTGACACAGACAATCAGTCCCAGCACAGTCGTCCACTTTGAGCCTCCAAACAGCAAAAGCAGACACGTACAATACTTTGAGAGACGACAGACTGCTGATGCCCGTGGGGATCGTGTCGAGGCGGTTGTTGGAAATGATCCTAAAAACAGCAAGCCAAACAAATACACAACCACAGTGTTAGACAATTGACTCTCGTTCTAAAGTACCGAATCAAAGCCAAACTCAAACAAACGAGGTCAACTGCTCACAGCGTCTCGAGCTTCGCGAGCGTCGCGGGGAACATCGCGAGGCCGTTCAGATTGACGTTCTCGAGCATGATGCTCGTCAAATTTGGCGCGTTCCGGAAAATGTCGAACGTCGGCATCGTCACGTACACGACCGAGCCTTTGTCGACGAGCGTGTAGTTCTTGAGTTTGTCTCGGATCGGCAGCGTGTCGCCTGAAATCGCGCTATAGAACATAGAGATAGGCAAATGAGTGCATCATCATAGACCAGAATGGATAACAGTAACGGATGCTCGTACACTTGGGTCGTCGTCGGCGCGAACGTGAGGTCGGCGATCTGCTTGATCCACTCGACGGGCCGCGTGACGACGCGGAAGAACGGGTCCGCTTGCGTGTGCTCCACCACGTCGTCCTCATAACCCTGGCCCGAGGTCGTGAGCTGCAGGTTCCACGAGTCGTTCGCGCGGCCGCTGAACGGAGAGAGGCACTCGATCGCGCACTGAACGCCGTTGCTGCTGCTGCTGCTGCTGCTGCTGTTTCCCTGTATACAGACGCTGACTGTAGTGCCGTTATTGTCGCCACTGCCGCCGCCGCCGCCATATCGCTGCTGGAATCCGGAGCATGTGGTCACGTTCGCGTAGTAGAGGCACGGCGAGAAGGCGGTCGGACACGCGCCGAGGCAGTTCATCGTGAGCGTGCGCGGCGGCGCGGGGCTCTTGGCGGGGCACGTGAACGCGCTGCTGTCGCCCATCATCACCGTCCACATCACGACTGCAAGCGCGAGCGACGACTGCTGCAGACGCCTCCTCATAGACGACGAAGGAAAGACGCGCCGTCGTCTCTGGAGCGTCATACTTGTACGCCTTCGTCACGCGTGTTCAGCAGATTGCGGAATGGCGGTGGGCGTACTGTACGACGAGCAGCCAGCCAGACCGACAACCGTGTTGTTTGTTCGACCGGCCGCCGCTGATTAGAAATGCTGACACAGACAGAAAGGAAGGAGCTTGTGGAAAACCAGCGTCGCATGCGCATGTGCCCACACGACTCGATGCGATGCCAAGCAACGACTTGCTTTCTTTCCGACGATTGCCCGTCATCGTCATTCCACAGGTAAAGTCAAGAGAGTGGCACCAGCTGGACCACGGTCTCAAATGTCCTTGTTATCACTGAGCAAAAGCTATTGGATTTAGTAGGTCTATAAAACAGAAACTGCGTCAGGATAGTTGTCATTGTTTTTACCAAACCTGCACGGGATAATTTATGAGAGGAGTATTAGTGCGCAAAGTGGTGTTGAAGGAGAAACGTTCAGTTTCCCACAGGAAGACACATGGCGCTCGGATCATTGAAGAGACCCCATTTCTACGAGTTTTCTACAACTGAGGTACTTTTTGCAAATATGGGACTCAAACGTTTCACTGACTCAATACAGTTCGTCTTCTCTCAATTAAATTAGTGATAGTGCCTCTATTACCTTCGTATGCTTACATGTTCCCTCCCTCAGCGTTTCCAAAGTGCGGATTCACAATCCACATAAGAACCGCTTCGAACTTAATGAAGACCTCACATACTTAATACATTCAAAATTGGGTCGAGCGAGATTGAAAGCCAACGCCAACCCTTCGAATGCACGCAAGTGGATAGAGAGGACAGCAGCAGTCTTCCAAGTCAATTTGTTGTGTGTGTGCTCATGTGCGCCAAGCACCACGAGCACAACCCGCCCGAAGCTTATGACGAGCCTACTAAACGGGCTCAGCACAACTTCAGCTTGGGAGAAAGTGGAGGGGAGATAATTAAGATGCAAAATGGTTTCTTATGATGTTCTCTTTCGTGATGATGTTGCTCTATGAAACCCTAAATGAATACGCAAAAGCTCCTTTCTTGTCCTCATACGCCTATCCTGGACTCTTTATCTCTAGAGCTCAGAGCTCAGACCTTAGGCGCTGATGCCCGTGACGAACGGGTTGGTGTTCTCGTCCGCCGCCGCCGCCGCGAGCGCACTCTGCTCCTCCATCAGCTTCTGCTGGCGCTCGATCTCGTCGTAGTCGATGTTGGCCAGGATGTAGATGATGATCAGCGAGATCACGCCCATCTTGAGCAGCTGGCGGAAGTCTTTCATCTCCATCGACGTGATCGACGCGAAGAAGATCCTTGGCGCGAACACCAGCAGGCAGAACTGATCCCACACGAACGCGCCGAGCACGTCCAGCGCCAGGATGCCCGTGAGCATGCGCGCGAAGCGAGGGTCTGGCATCGGCACGATCTGCAGCACCTTGTTGAACAGCGGCATCGCCTCCGTGCACAGCAGGAACACGCCCACGATGCTGATGCCCAGTGAGTACAGCAGACCTGGGTTCTCCGTCATGCTCTTCATGAACGGACGCCCCTTGTAGTTCACGGCGCACACGCTCACAGTCTGCACTCCGTTGATCAGGAAGATCACCGTGCTCATCACGTTCGGCTTGAACTCGCCTGGACGCGAGTGCGTGAAGTCACCTTCAGGAGTGTACTCCTTCGCCAGATTCGTCAGGTAGATCATGCAGCCGAGATGCAGCGCAAACTGACCCACGAGACTCGAGAAGAGCGCCGGGTGGAAGATCGACGTCAGCGGACGCACAGGCGACAGGTTCGGCAGCGGCGTCGCGCGACTGAGCGTGATGCTCGCGACCGTCGAGATCATGCCCAGCGCCATCAGCTGCGAGTTCGCGTACTTCACCTTGTCCAGGTACAGCACCGAGAGCGAGTACGAGCTGATGAGGCAGTTCACCGCCAGGATCTGGTACATCTGCATGGTCGTAACCAGCGCGCAGCGGCCCTGGCGAATGATGTCCACACAACCCTTGATCGACGGCGCGCGCGACGTGAACGGAGACGCGATCGATGCGTCGCCGAGCTTCACCATCGGCACTTCGCCGTCTTCAAAGTCGTCCATGTACTGGTGCATCGCAGCGTTGTTCGCAAAGTTCGCAAATCCCTTGGCACCCGTGCGCTCAGCCTGCAGGCGCTTGCCTTCCTCCGCCTCACGCTTCGCAAACGCAGCGATAGCCTTGATGCGCGCAAACGACTCGCCGCGGGCTTCACGCTCGCGCACGTCCGCTTCAATGTCCGCCTGCTTCTTGCGCATGAGCGCCTCGCGCTCTTCCTTTGTCGGCACCTTCTTCACCAGCGGACTGATCTTCTTCACGATCTGCTTCTTCTTCGCTTCTTCCGCAGCGCTCTTCTCCGACGCCAAGATCAGCTCCACGTAGTCCTTCTTCTCCTTGCACTTGGACATGTCGATCTGCTTCTGCAAGAGACGCTTCTTCAACACCGACGCGTGCAGCTTCATCAGCTCTTCGCGCGTGCTCACAGTCACAACAGTCTCCTTCTGGAACTTGGAGCCACCGCCCGTGATGCTCTTGTCCGCATTCGCAGAACCAAAGCCGCCGAGAAGAGCAACACCAATGTGCGCCTGCTTCAGCGCACCCACATCGTTACCCCCGTCACCGCACATGAGCGTGTGGTGGCCATTCTTCTTCAAGCACGTCAGCACCTTCTCCTTCAGTTCAGGAGTCATGCGCGCAAACACGCGGATGTGGTGCAGGTTCTTCCAAATCACATCGTCGATTTCACCAGCAGCAGCCAGACACTTGCCGTTCACGCACAAGTCGTACTTGCGCACGAGCACAGCGATGTCCGAGCTCTTGTACGAGTCCATGTTGCCGTCGTCCTCAGCACGCGTCCACACCAACTGACCCTCGGTCGAGCCTTCGCTCAGGATCAGTGCCGGGCGAGTGACGATGCCCACTTCCCTTGACACGTGCACAGCAGTCAGCGTCGCGTCACCCGTGATCATCGACACACGGTGGGAGCTATCCTTGAGCATCTTCAGGATCTCGCCACTGTCCTTGCGCACGAGGCACTGGAAAGCAGCGAAACCGGCGAACTCAAGCTCGCTCTCCGCCCAGCTGCGTGGATTCTGCGCGATGTCATGCTCCGACGGCTTGCCCTCAATGTCCTTGTACGCGAGTGCCAGCACACGCATGCCCTTACGAGCCAGGCTCTGGTAGGTCGGCCAGTACCACGCTGGGATCGAGTCCTTACGCAGCAAGCTTCCAATCGCTTCTGGACTGCCCTTCACAAGCGAGCGGTAGCGAAGTCCCTTCTCGCCCAAGTGCACTTTCGCGACCACGCTCATACGCTGCAGCTTGGACGCAAAGTGGTTGCGGTGAAGGATTTGCACA
Source organism: Globisporangium sylvaticum (assembly GCA_023334975.1). NCBI lineage: Eukaryota > Oomycota > Peronosporomycetes > Pythiales > Pythiaceae > Globisporangium > Globisporangium sylvaticum. The sequence continues at coordinate 20,675 of JAADVK010000337.1, forward strand.
AACACTTCTTTCTGTGACACGTTTGGACCCCAGCGGCGTTCACTTCCGCGCTCCGAGTCGGGCTTCGCCTGGCAGCGGCGCGTCGCGGCGTCGTACGAGAAATCGATCGCGCGGATCGACGCTTCTTCCACCGGATCACCCACCATTTTGCCGTCGATTTGCACCAACGAGTGGCAACCAGCGAGCACCAAACTCGAGTCCAAGTTCGACGCAATCATTGGCACGTGGCCCAACACTTCCTTGTTCGTCTTCGCCTGAGGGCTGATCGCGTCTTCGCACACAACACCAACTGCCGTCAGCTGATCCGTCGTCAACGTGCCAGTCTTGTCAAACAGACAGATGTCCACTTTTCCAGCCAACGAGATTCGGAACGGCTCCGTGCAGAAAATCGAGAGCTTCACGAGGTTCAACAGCGCCGAGTTCACCGCCATGGCAGTTTGCATCGGCAGCTCAGCAGGGATGACGCTCGTGATAATCAGCACACAACGCAAGAGCAGCTCAAACGTGATCTTGCCCTTCTGCGCGATACCGTGGCGCAAGACGTAGCCAGACGAGAGCAGCGCGAAGATCAGCAAGAGGAACGCCAAACCGTACGCGTCCCACGTGCTTCCAGTCACTTTGCCGCTCGAGTACTCGATCATTCGCACGAGCTTGCCCTGCGACGAGCTGAAACCCGTGCGCAGCGCGTACACGGTGCATCCGTTGTCAGGCGGCGTCGGGATTTTCTTCTTCGCTGACGTAGAAGAGCTGCCGCTGTTGTCGTCGTACGAGACATTCGAGGTGTCGCTTTGCATGATCGTAGTGCCGCCAAAGAGAACGTGCACCTTGTGGCCAGACTTCATGTCGAGCACTTCCGCTAAGTCATCCTCGCTCATCTTCGAACCAATCGCTTCCTTCATCTGCGGCACACTCTCGCCCGTCAAAGTCGCTTCGTTCATCACCGCAGAGCCGTCCAAGAGCAGGCAATCGCACGGCACCGAGTTGTCCGCGTCGCCCTCGGTCTCGCGTCTCACAGACACAATGTCGCCAGGTACAATCAAGTCCGAGGTGATCTTCACCCACTCGTTCTTGCGGAACGCGTACAGCTCGCGCGCCTGGTTGCCCATGCCGCGAAGCGTCTGCAAGTTCTTCAGTCGACTCATCACCGTCACGCCTTCAAACATGAGGATCATCGCGAGCGTGAACAGCGAGTACTGCCAGTATTCGTCCAGCATGTAGAGACACACGCTGAACACTTGGAAGACCGTCAGAGGCTCAAGCAGCTGCTGCTTGAACATGTCGACGAAGTTTGGCTGCGGGATGCTGAATTCGTTCTTGCCGTGCAAGTCCAGTTGGTCGGTGACCTCCTTCTCGGACGCGAACCCCTTGCACGAGATGTACTCCTTGATCTGGTTCGACGTAGGCGCCATGAGCTTGCGGAACGTCACGTTGCCCTCGGCGTCCGCCTCAGCCAGATACTTGCGCTTCTGGAACACGAAGAACGGCTTTGGCTGACTGCCGTCCGCGCGCTTTGGCGGGTGCTCGAGCTTGATGATGCTGCTCTTACCCTTGAACGAGCGAGGCACCACGAGCACAAACGTCGCGTCTTCGATCTTCTGCACAGGCGAGTACTTGATGTACGCGAGCACGCTGACCGACCACACCTGGAAGAGCACCATGAGTCCGTGCGTGATCACCGTGCCGAGCAGAAACAGCAGCGGCACGATCGCAGGCAGGAACGGGTTAGGCAACGGCGGCCCTTCCTCTTCCTGCTTGAGCAGCTCAGTGTAGTTGATGCTGGACGAGATGTCGCGCACCGAGCCCTGCGAGAGCGAGGCCGCCGCGAGGCCCGTGAGCAGACCGTCGTCGACCGCGCCATCACCGCCCGCCGCTTGCGGAATGAGCACGCCGGACTCCTCCAGCTCGCGGATCGCCTGCGCGTACGGCTCGCCGATCGTGAGCACGCAGTGGTAGAGCGAGTAGGCGTAGAGGAAGAGGAACGGCACGTGCTCGAGCCCGTAGCCAAGGTTCATGGGGTTCACGCGCCGTCTGTGCAGCGAGAGCTTGCGGATGGACTTGCCCGTCCATTGCGGGCCGTCCGCCTTGGCCATGATGTCAGTCCCCTTGCGTCAAGAGAGAGAGAGAGAGAGAGGCGTCGGCGCCTTTCTTGCTGCTGTCTTCTGCTGTCTTCTGCTGTCGTCTGGGGGCTTTTTGGCTTGTGAGAGGGAAGAGAGAGGGAGCGGATGCGGTTTTGGCTGCGTGGCACACGCGGTTACTTTTGAACCACGTACTGTAGCAGACGCAATAATATCTTGGTGTATATCACTGTGCTCAGCGTAAACATGCCTTTACTATGTCCGACTGAATAATAATAATATGAATGCAAAATCGTGCTCGACTGTACTCAGCCTTTCAAGACCATCACTCTGGATTTGCCGCACTCAAACTCGGAAAGTCAAACGACGAGCTCAACAATCAAATCTCTGCAAAAGCGAGCGAGCCGACGTGGGCGACGACGAAGACAGGAGAGGAATAGCGGTGCTTTACGAGAGAGAGAGAGAGAGAGAGAGAGACCAACAGCAGGATGGTGCGCGAAGAAGTGACGATGGCGGCGCCGTCGCAACCAGCGGCGAAACCGGAGAGCGCGGCGTCAGCACCGCCATCCGCGAGCCGCAGCTTGAGCGCGCTGAGCAATTTGAGCATCAGCGAGTTCGCGGTCGCAGCCAAGAGCGAGCCGCAGCAGAACGTCAAGCAGCAGACGAAGAAGAGCGCGACTGCGAAGAAACAGCGCAACGCCAGCAAGAGCAACAATAACGCCAGTGCTTCGAGCGCTGCGAGTGGCGGGAATGCGTCTACGACGAGCAGCAAGAGCAGTTCTGGTGGTGCAAGCAACCAAGGAGCAGCAAAGCGCAAGGCGGCGACGACAGCGAAAAGCAAGAACAGCGATAGCAAGGCAAAGAATGCAGGTAACAGTAGCAGCTCAAACAATGCGAAGGAGAGCAACGCAACACCAACGTTTGTACCAGCGCACATGCCTGTGTGGCTGCCCGACATTGCACGCGTCAACGATACAGCGATCCCGATCACAGAAAGGTACGTGCATGACCAGTTATAATTTTGCTCTAGTAGCCTGCAATTGCTCTCTAACATTTGAGATGGCGCGTTTTGCTGTCACGGTATAGACTTGGCGCGGAAATGACCAGCTACTGCAGTTATACCAGCGAGATTGTTGCAAGTCTGCAAAAGTCGATCAACGATGCGATTGCGCACATCTCAACATGCGTACAAACGATTTGGCCCGAGGCGACCGTCACGTGCTTCGGTTCTTTTGCGAGCGGGCTGTGGCTTCCGTCCAGCGACGTCGACGTTGTGGTGATGGGGATCTCAAATGAGAACGATCCGGATGTGAAGACCCGATTCGTGCTGGGGATCAAAGAGCTGCAGCAAATCGCGTCGCGACTTCGCAAGCAGAAGTGGGTGCAGCGGATCGACGTGGTCGGGAGTGCAAAAGTGCCAGTCGCAAAGCTCGTGCTCGCAGAGAACGACCTGCGCGTCGACATCTCGATCGAGAACCTTCACACGCGCAACGGCATCGACGCGAGCGACATGGTGCGCGAGTACGTGACCGCGATGCCCGTGCTGCACTCTCTGATCGTCGTGGTAAAGCAGCTTTTGCGTGAGAAGGGGCTCAACAACGCGTTCACTGGCGGGCTGAGCTCGTACGCAGTCGCACTGATGGCGCTCTACCTGATCGAGCGACAGGGGTTGACAGAGGCGTCTGGTCCTGAGGCGCTCGGCCAGCTGCTCATGGACTTCCTTGAGTTCTACGGCATGACGTTCGACTACGCGACCACGGGCATCTCGCTCAAGCCCGAGGCGTTTGGCGAGTACTTTCTCGCGCCGCACCTGCTGCTGAGCAACGGCGTGGCGCTCATGCCGCAGCTCGTGCTCGACGACCCCGTGTACCAGGACGGGCAGCACAACGCGGCAGCGGGGGCGTTCGCGATCGCGCGCGTGATCGCCGCGTTCGAGAACGCGTTCTACGCGATCTCGTTCCACCGGCCGTCCAAGTTCACGCCCACACCGCTGTGCCAGTTGCTGCACTGGTCGGGCCACACGTCGCCCCCCACCGCAGGCTAAGGGAGAAAGAACCATGAGGTGATAGATATACTTTGGTGCTGTAGAAAAGAAATGGATGAAGAAAGCTGTTTGCTCGTATGGAGAGAGACACTGAAGGAAAGCGTAGACTGTTTGTAGGCTGTGGTGCTGCTCAAGAGCTCAAGAGGAAGACTACACTACTTAGAAGAGATATTACATAGAGAAAGAGACCAAGAGAGGCAATAGCACGTAGATACGCTGGAGCTCGTTTGTAGGATGCGAGTTTTCATACGGAAGCGACACAAACTGAGTTGCGAAAGAGCCAAAATCGAGTTTTTACTGAGTTGACGAAGAAGACACGCGAGGAGCTCTTGGCCAGAGCTGCTCGCTATCAAGAGGGAGGCTACTCTCGATTCTGCAGATGTGAAGGTGATACGTGTACGAATACTGGGCACCACGACTACGAGTCTCACGGGTAGGAACGATCACCTCGGTATTACTACAGTGGGTCGCGATTGTAATTCTCATGGCATTACCCACCACGATCGTTATCGGTGTCTTCTTTCTGAGAAAGCACCAACGCTAGCCCACCTTGTAGATGCGCCTGGTAACGCATTGTTAGAGATCCTTTGTCTCGGAGGCAAACTGCGCCATCTCCTGCTGGATGCGCTTCTCTTCGTCGCTTTGGTCCTACAGAACTGCGCCAAACACCTGTGCGCTCATGAACTCGTCGTAATCCAAGTACCAGACCGTGAGTGCGAAGCGGTTGCGGTAGAAACACGACAGCACTTCGTGCGGCACCCTCTTGTCCGAGAAGAAGAGTAGCAGGCGGTCCATCAACGGCTGGATCTTGGACTCTTCTTGGTGTTCATCATCCTTGTGATGCTTTGGTGGCAGGTGGAGCTGGAGCTCACCGCCGTGGTGGGGGATCCAATTTGCGTTCAGATACAGAATCGCGGTCAGCCTTCGACCATTCTCGTTCGGGTTGTCGCAGTGTTTCGTGTACCGAGCGCCATTGCCAGGGTAGCACGTCGCCATGGCTTTCTTGCGGAGCAGCGCACTCGCACCAAGCTCCATGTTATAAAACGGCAGCCGTTCCAGCACGAGACGGTCGATTTGACGAAGCGCTTGGCGTATGGACTCGGGGCAGAAAGCGTCGTGCTCGTCCACCCAGAGCATGTAGTCACCGCGCACGTGCTCCATTTTGTACCGGAGGTTGCGACCCGTGTTCCCACCGGCGAGCTCCCCGAGCTTGAACCCGGTGACAGTGTCGTCTGGATTGCAACGAGACTCCAGATACATCTTCTCAAGGTCCTGCTGGACACTCGAGCTCAGCGAAGACCCTAGAAAGCCATTCAGGACTGCGAACGAACTGCTTTCCAGCTTGGAGCCGAGCACTTGGAGCTTCTCATCGGATGGCAGAGGTGGTAGCAGCTCGTCTCCGTCTCTGTCAGCAACTGTAGCTATTGCAGCCAATTTCCCATCTTTTAGTATTGGAATCGGTGGTGGCGGTGGAGGTGGAAGCTCCATCGTGGAAGATGTCGCGAGGCTGAGTAACGCACGATCGGCTTCTTTTGCGACGCGGTCCAGCGCCAGTTGCGCCACGCGGTACTCCTGCTGCGCGTGGTCCTTTGCGAGCGTCATCTGTTTCACTTGGCTCTCCAGGTGCGCGACTTGGGATTCAGCAGCATGGTGTTGTTAGCGCCATGCACAACGAACAAGCTCCACTCTTGAAATGGTGTCATCTTCGCGCTCGGGATGTGGCAAACACTGTATGCGTTTTGAAAGGATGATGATTCTGTTCGCCAGGTTCATCATGATGATCGCAGGGGTCTTCTAATACGTGTTTGTTGTCAGCTTTCTATCGTGCTATTTGTATGAGGGCGCTCTATTTGGCGCATTCCTGCGTTTGCTGGCGTTGCTCCTGCAGTTGGAGAAAAAAAGCGCGGGAGAAACCTCAACCTCATTCAATTGTTGATAATGCCGCCAACCGCGAATGGGACGGCGGCCCGCGAGAACGGCGGCGGCGCTGGCGACGGCGCAGACATCAGCGCGGCCTCGTGCGACGCGCTGCTCGTGGATGCGCGCAAGGTGCGATATTTGTCTTCGCGCCTCCTGATATTATACTGTCGTAGCAACTGCGGCCTGTGTTATGGCTCATGGCGGCGTGTGTTTGGTTGGGAATGTGGATTGCAGCTGGGTGGAGGCGAAACTCATCGAGCCATGATCATCGTTGTCTTCCTCTTGCTGTTCATGTGTGTGAGTGTAGGTCACGATCAAGCTCGTGCACATCAACCAGCATTTCATCTGCAAGCTCTGCCAGGGGTACCTCTTCGATGCGCAGGCGATCAAGGAGTGCCTGCATACCTGTAAGGGATTTTATCATTCACTGTCAACCGTTGTAGCTACTTCTATTAGATGACTGACAGACTGCTTGATGTTACTGGTTCACTCTCTCTGTTGACCATTTCAGTCTGCAACGGCTGCATTCTGCCGTACTTCATGAAGAGCAAGACCAACAACTCGTGCCCGACGTGCAACGTGCATCTCGGCGTCCGGCCCTGGGAGCAGCTCATGTACGAAAAACGAAAATGGGCTGAGTTTGTATACATATGACTGAGTTGTCAAGATGCTCATAGTTGTTGTTGCGGTGCTGTTCTATTATTTGTTGCAGGCCTGACCCGGCAATACAGGAGCTCACACTCAAGATCCTGCCGGACTACCGCGAGAAAGACAAGATCCAAGGTAAATTATGACCTATTTTCTATAACAATGGGTTTGGAGGTCTCCATGATCTGATTGTGTACCCATGTACCCATGTATGTAAATGGATGGCTCCATCCAACAGCGGAGGAGTTCTACGCGCGCCTGGGGATCAAGCGCAAGGCCGTGGAGGAGCCGCAAGTGGAGCGACCGGTGCAGATCAAGAACAAGCGCATCTGCGGCCCGTCGCCGAGCCACATGCTCCGCTTTGAGCTGCACGCGCAGAAAAGCGTCGAGATCCCGCTCTTCCTGTGGCTCAAGCCGCTCAAGTACACGCGCATGAACACGCAAGCGCTGCTGAAGGTTTGTAACATTCATAACATGTTATTGAGTCATTCGTGCTTGTAGCATGTACGGTCTGTCCTCCCGCATCTCATTTGCTAACCTGTCTTTGTGCTTGTTTGTTTGGATACGTGGATGTGTTGTATGTGTAGGTCATGCATTTGCGCAAGTACATTGCCAAGAAGCTCGAGAACGTGCGTCCCGAGGAGATTGAGGTGCTCTGCAAAGGCGCGCCTGTGGGACCCGAGTACTCGCTCGAGTTCATCCGGCGCACGATCTGGATGGACGAGAACGCGAAGATGATCCTCGAGTTTCGACGACAGCTCACATAGCGAGAAGGATGCGAGTTCGAGCAGTGAATGAGCCAATCTGTCTGCCTGCCTGTCTGTCTGTCTGTCTATGTGGTGAAAAGAGTGAGAGAGAAGAGATCTTTTGAATACCGTAAAAGGTCGTCCTTTCACAACGATCTCTTGTGGTTCATTTTTATCCAATCATCAGCCGACAATTAGTTAGCTAGAGTACCCTTGACCTATCCGTAACTACACAAAATTTAGTCCAAACTTGGGTTGGTCGTGCTCCTGTCAAAGGCGACAAGAGAACATCAGACTCAGCCGCTCACTCGATTCATTAGCAGTTTGCCTATCGGAATACAAGCACCTGTGCTGCTCTCGCATGCTTTCATGGATGACGGACGGGTTGGCTCAGCAAATTGGAATCGTTTTTCGCTCTCATGCATCGAAAACCCCTCCTAGTTGCGAAGTCAACCCGTCCGTCATCCTCTGCTTCTTCACCAAGCCAAAGTTTCAAAATTTTGTGGCCGCCTGATGTTTTTGGTATTTTTGGATAAAAATACCAAAAGCATCAGGCTGAAAAACTGGCATCACAAAAAGTACACATAATGAAAGAAGAAAAAACTGCACATGCAAGTGATTGTCGTGCAAAGTTCGTTGTGCAAGAGATTGATCAAATTATAAACATATGAAGGCATAAGGAATGTCTCGCTTGGGGTCTGCATCTCTTACGAGCCGAACCTGGAGTTTTGGACAGCGGGGACAAGAGCTGGGTTCTTCTTCCACTTGGTGAGTCTCTCGACACCGCCTTGAATTCTTCCAGGAATTCCGGAAACGCATCGTCGTCGTAGTATATCATTGCGTGATCGTAGTTCCTGGTCAATCCATGCGGGGTCCAATTCACAGACCCTGCAGTACAAAATGGCGTTAGCACGGAGAGGGCGGAAACACTCGAAGACAATCTTGCAGAATCACGTACCGTCAAAACGAGTGCTACATGAGAAAGAAACAACGTAGTGGGACAGCCAAGAAAACATACTTGTAGGAAATGTACCTTTCGATGCATCAGTGACGAGCCAGTTGGCCCTGCTCGAACAGATATCCCCTAGTCACGAGGTTCAACAATGAGTCGACAGCCTTGATGAAGGTATTCACATGAGAGAACCCGTCACTTACCGCAGCAGCCAGAGCACCGCAGAGTGAATACGATTCTCCGCCTCATCTGCATCTGTGAGACCTTGGATGTCCACGTACGGGTGAAGTGGCACAACTGCATTGAAGATCTAGCACCATGAAAAACGATCACAAGTTGTTACACTCAGTTCATATTTGAACATACACATGGCTGCTTCAATTGCACATACCTCTTCGCTGGAGAATATGTTCATCCCGGTGTACAGGCGCTTCCGGGCAGACTTCAGGGTGTTGACGATTATCGCTCTCGCTGCCTTCTTCGCTTCGGTGGCGGTGTCCGGCCAGAAAAACTGACTCTTCGTTTCTTCGTGCGCTTCACCGCCAACAAGCGACGAAGGACTCGATGAACTGTCCTCTTCGGCACTGTTTTGTTGAACGGGAGAAGATCTCCCTGCATGCTCTCCCAGTCGTTGGTCACCGTCTGAGAGAGGTCGGTAC
>JAADVK010000338.1:0-29667 GCA_023334975.1 Globisporangium sylvaticum
CACACACACACACACAAATCCTACCGCAAGACCCGATGCCCCTCTCTTAAGACAGTCCCATTGGGCAATACTTCCGCTACTTACTCAACCACATCCGCATCTCACCACTGTAACCTGAAGAAATCCCACCGCCCACAACACCTCAGAAAACACAAACTCTGACGATCGATCGTTCAAGTGCATTTTTGTTGTTGTTTCTTTATCATTATCAACCATTATCAACCATTACCTTCAAGCCGGGAGTCCTCCAAACGTCAGAAATCAGTGTGGCTGCACGAAGCCGTCGGTGTTCATGGGCACCCACGAGACGTTCGGGATCTCCGGCGCGATGAGCGTCACCGGCAGGTGCAGCAAGACGTCGGGGCACCACGGGATGTCGCACTCGACGTTGATGCGGTACGAGCACTGGATCAGGTTGCCGCTCGTCGACGGGTTCAGGAACACGCCGTGGTCGGACGCGAGCGGCAGTGGCTGCGGCTGCGAGATCGACGACTGCGCCGGGACGCCCGGGAACGCGCGCGTCGCCAGCTCGCGCGAGAACTCGTGGAACCCACCGTGCTTGAGACGCAGCTTGATGTCCTGGTACAAATGGCAGCGCATCGCGGTGATGTCGACGCTCGAGCTGTTGTTGATCTGGCACTGGATCTGCGCGGTCTCCCCAGCCAGGTACACGTTCTTGTCCATTGCGACCGCCAATTGGCACGTTCCTTTGTTCAGGCAGCAGAGAAAGTTGACGTTCTGCGTGGTCGAGTCTTCGCTCGGACGGATCTCCTGCAGGTTGCGCTCGTGCACGACCAGGTTGCAGTCCGCCTTGAGGTCCGAGGCGAAGAAGCCGCCGACGTCCAGCGTCGCCTTGAACTTGTACTTGATCTTGGCCTTGAGCTCGTCCACAAAGCCCGACGAGTAGTTCTCCAAGTGGAACACGCCGGGGAGCTCCACGGGCAGCTGGTACTGGAACGGGTACATGTAGTTGCCCGGCGCATACACCTGCGAAATCGCACTGATCACGATCTACAGTTTTGGACAGAGGCATAATGAGACTACGCGCTACATAGGAGCCCCATACAGGAAAAAGCGCACTATCGCACCTTTTGCTTGAAGAACTCCTTTTCGTCCTCGTGGTTCTCGTACTTGTTGATCGTGTTGCCGTCGCCATCGCTCTCGGTGTGCGACTCGCGCCACTCGACCTTCTCTTTCCCCGTCGCCTTGAGCACCAGCGCTACAAACGCACAGGACAATGCACACACAGCGCACACAACATCACAGTTTAGCATTGCGCACTTCCATCACCACGCACACATACGTATTCACAGGTAGACACACAACGAGCAAAAGACAACTGAACCCACCGTCGCACTGGATGGGCTCGTAGACCTCGACGTAGATGGTGCCGCGCACGACCTCGCCCGCGATGTACGAGGGTTTCTCGACCGAGATGCCGATCTTGCCCTTCTTGCCGAGGCCGAACGCGCGTCCCTGCTTGCCCATGCTCGCTTCTCTTGTGCTTAGCTGTCTGGGGTGTCTGTGTGAGTGAGTGAGTTGAACTGGGCTGAGCTGAGCTGCTGGCTATCAATAGGCAAACTCTGTTGGCTTTCTGGTGTGCGCGTCGTGAAGAGCGAATCCGGAAATGACAGAGCGAGCCTGGGTTAATCGATCAATCGCAGCGACTGATTCGTCCAGTCCATGATGCACCAAGATTGTGCAGGCAGGACGGGTGGAAGAGACGAGAGGGGGTGAGTTTTTCGACTCGTCAGGTGAACCGTACCGTAAATGCGGGAAGTCGGCCGACTTTGGAGACTGGTCGCAGAGAACGCTTTGAGGTCTTCGGCTCGCTTGAACACTCAGCAGTGATGACGACAAGCACTCGAGCAAAGCGACCAAAGACACGGCCCAAAAAGCTCATTGCAATGAGCGTGTATATGAAATGAACGTGCATCGTGGGGCAAAATGGCGGTGTTCCTTCTTGCGCCAGTCCTAAAGACTTTGGCATAGGGAGTTTGGTTGGCTTTGCGAAGCAACGATCACCTGCCTTCGCCTTCGTGCTCTTTTTATGACATCGACGCCATGCTGCTCTCGCGCTCGCGCTCCTCCTGCTGCTCATCACTCAGTTCCTCCATCCGAATGTAGGGACTCCTCGATGTATCAGAAAGGTTCATTCGCCTTTCAACTTGGTGGGACAACCTCGTCAGATTCACTATCGAGGCGCTCTATTTAAATCTGTGACAAAATGCGCTCTGTCGCCAAAGTATCCAAATCCTCATGCTATTCACACGCGCATCGTGAGCAGCTGTGCTTCCCATGGCAGTGTGGTCGGTGGAGGCTTTCGGCCAGAAGTTTTACAGCCAGCAGGTCCTCCTCTCATCCGCAACCTCTGAGGTTTGAACGTCTGAACACCTCTGGAGACTGGGGGGAATAACTTCAGAAAAGAGAAAATGATAACGAAAGTCACTTGTTGCCAAATCTCTGTCGGCAGTATTTGATGTGATCCCCAGCGACGCGTCACTTTGAAGCAAGCGGCGTCTGTTGTTTTGCACATCTACGAAACAGCCCCCCCCACGTGCCGCTTCCTCTGCTGATACTGGCGCCTTCCAGTCATCTTCCTTTCCCCATGCGCGCGTGCGTGTGTGTAACAAAAGCGTATGCTGCGCGCCTGGTGTCGCCATATCTTGACTCATCGCGCCGTCTGGTGGCGACTTTTCAAGCCAGAGAGCATGCATGGGACAAGAGAAAGATTCTTCACTTCAGAGCACACTCCTCATGGATTTAGAAATGATATCCATGAAGATTCTTTCTATTCTTCTTCTTTCCGGCAACTGGTTTCGATGATTTTTGAGGCACGTCAGCGCGCTGTTCTCGCGAAAGCTTCTCGCATGTGGGTCCTTCTCGTGCGTCGCTCCGTTCCTTCAGGCAACGGCGGCGGCGCTGTTTGGTTGTGCAAGGAACAGACAGGAGACGGACACAAAACGCATCATCTGTATCAACTCGTTGCCATGGACGTGCCAGTGCTCTCTATGCCCACGCTCGAATATTTGTGTTGGCACATCAACTTCATGACAAGCAAGACAACAATGCGACTGAGAACATGGGAGTGAGCTCGAACACAACGCCAAAGCACTTAGTGGATCCAATAAACAAGCTGCTGTTGTTGTTTTTATTTCGCGATAGATACTGCATCCTACAAGTTGTTCTCCTACTGTCTTCTCCTTATAAACACTCCCAGCTATACTACTACTTCACAATACTACGATTTACAATGCTTGCTGCAAGGTGTCAGCAGCAGAGCAGGTCGTAGAGCATCTCGGCGCACTCCTCGAGGCTCGGAGCTTCGCTCAGGTCGTCGATGATGTCCAGGTCCGCCATGATCGCATCGGTATCGATGGTTTCGGTGGTGGTGGTGGTGGTAGCGCCAGTGGTAGGGGTAGTCGCTTCAATGGTACTCGAGACGAGGGGCTCGGTCTTAACGGTGGTGGTAGCAATACGTGGAGTCGTAGCCTTCGCAGAGGCTTTCGAGGCGCGGCGCCGGCTAGCGGCAGTGTCCGTGGGGGTCACGCACGCTCCAGTGAGGAAGTTCGCGGCAGCGTCGACTGTGCACACCGGGTTGGGGTCGTTCAGCAGCGCCAGCATTGAGCCTGCAGATCGAGCACTGTCAGTAGTAGCAGCAGACGCAGACGCCACTGGGCTCTTGCTGGCCTTGCTCCGCAGCGACGAGGCGGCTCCTCGGCGTGCCGTCGGCGTGTACAGCGGTCGCGGGCTCGTGGACGCGGCCTCCACCTGCGCGGTCAAGGAGCGCAGTCGCTCCTGCACCAGCGACTCCTCGCTGATGCGGTGGCCGTAGTGCATGCGCATGAGCGCCTGCTTGGTGCGCAGTCCGCGCAGCCGCCGCGCGGCTTTCTGGCGGTACTTCTGCGCGTGGGTCATGGTCTGGCGCACCGTGCGGGTCTGCACGTAGGCGGCCACGAGCTTCCAGGGGCCGTTCGCGTAGATCTTGATGGCCTCCAGGAAGCGCGCGTGCTCCTCCTTGGTCCAGATGCCTGTGCCGACCGTGCTGCCGGCCTCCTCCTCCTCCTCTTCGTCCGTGCTGTTGTGGCTGCAGTCGTCCATGTCCACGTCCTTAGCTGTTGAAGCGCTGCTCTTGAGCTTTGGCTCAATGTTGCTGTTCTGGTGGAACGCCGAGAGCTCAAAGGTGAACGCGGGGTCGCTCGTGCGCATCGGTGGGGTCGCGAGGCTCATACTGTTTGGGTTGCTGGCTGTTGGTTGTTGGTACTGTAGCTGCTTGGCTGGGTTGTGGTGGTAGTTGCTCATGCACAGCAAATTGGATAATGAGCGCTCGAGTCTCTATGGCGCAAGTCCACTTGTTGTTGCCAGCAAGCAAAGCAAGTCCCAACAACAGCAGCAGCCCGACCAGACGAGGCGCGTGGCACAACACTCTCGGATTGCGAATGCGGGATGCGCGCGCGCTCAGGTCTTCTTTGCTTGCGGGGAGCCTACGGTAACTGTCGGAATATAAAATCTAAAGGCCTTTGCTGCTGCACTTATTTGCTCTGCGAGCGGTACAGTACTCGCGAGCGTTTCCGAACCATCCGAGTAAACAAACCGACAATAAACAGATGCGCTGATATCAGAAAGCCTTTGTTGACGTGTGAAGGCGAACACTGGTGAGCCAAGCAGCGACGAGAAGGAAAGAAATTGCACCCGTTTCAACATTCGCGCACGTTCAGTACATCGTTTTAGTGATCACATTTGCTCCTCTCGCTTTCCTGAGACTTGACTGAAAAGCGGATTTTTGGTCATAAAGTGGGTGGACTGCGAGCGCTTTGCTCGCAGCAACGGCCACTTTCGTTTCAGGGCCTTTTGTGCGGCGCCAAAGCAAAAAGCCACCTGCTTTCTGACAAAGCAGTTTGTTAGAGTTTTGGATGCGCTTTAAAATGGCGCCTGCCATTTAAAATCATGGCTCCAGCATTGGAGCGAAATTGGTCCTCAATGGCCCGCTGATAATCTACGAATATCCCGTTTGACCCCACTCATCTCAGTCCATTTCGCACGGCCAAGCCAGACCGAAATCAGGTCGCAAAACTATTTCAGGTTCGCCCCGGTTGAAACCACCAGCCGCCCCACTCAACAGTCCACATGACGACCTCCTTTCCTCCTGGATAATGTGCAAACTTACCCAACAGTCACACACTTTCTTTTGGTGTTGGGTGGGTGGCGCTCAATGCAATACAAAGTAGCAAGCAGCAGGGTCTTATAAATAGGGGGAAACATCTGAGCAAACGGCTGGAATGATACGTCTGCACTCTACGCCGCAGGCAGGCAGCTCAGCAGCCGAAGCGCTCTATATCTCACATCTCGGCCCCCAGACGCTTTTTAAGGTCAGAATCCAAACATCCACCGCACCAGATACACTCGAGCGCTTCTTCTTTCGTTGTTTAGAGATTCGTGGTGGAAAGTGGTGAATCCCGTTCGCCGGACAATATAACAGGCCACCATTGCTCGTTCTGTTGACCCTTTTGCTTTTCAAACTGAAGAACAAAAAAAGCATCTCGCAACTCGAGGGCATAGAAAGGCCACAGACACGCCCGAATGCGTGTGCAGGAACAAGAAGAGATGGGGAGCGCTGGAGCGTTCCCAGCCACGCATTTGCGCTGCGCAGTTCAAGTTTCCACAAGTGTCCAGCAACGCTGCTCTGAATCGAGTGGGACAACCGGGACGGGCCGCGGATCGTCGGTCGGTCGTCTGGTGTTGGCCAAGTTGAAGTGACTGAGGGGGGGATCCGTTTTCTGGGAAATGATGCATTTGAGTGTCGCGGATCCAACCAAGCCGCACCAAACACTTTGCTGTCTGTCTGGATCGTGCGCATGTGCACTTTTGAGGGCAACTTGTATCTGAACAGATCCGCCCGCAAAGTGGGACCTGGAGGACTTGCGTGGCCCCTCAACGACCCAAACATGCTCATGTTGTTTCATGTGGTTGTTGGTGTTTTGTGACTTGCGCGCGGAACGTCGTCCACCATCACAGACACGAGCAAGTCGCTGCTCTCTCTTTTGCGTCCACCACACCATCCAATAGAACCTCGTTAACGAATCGTCAGCGGCTCTGCTCTGCTCTCACTTGGGTACAGAAATAATCAAGCCAAATTTTGGCGAGCTGTCCGTTGATTCCGACCGCTTTGCACTTTGCTTGGCCGAGCGCGCTTGCTTGTGAAGATGCCTTTGTAATTCGTCATTTCCCAAATGGGTTGAAACCCAAACTCAGAGCCATTCGTTCCGGCTGGAGATCCGGAACGAGCCGAGTTAATCGTGTGTGTCAGCTTTTTCCAAGATTTTGGTGCGGCATGCCTTTTGCTCCATGTCAGCGCACACATCTGCGGAGATTAGCCGAAAAGTCATTTTGTCCAACGCGCGCGCCACCACCACACATGGGTGTGGGTGTGTCGGTTGTGGTGGCAGCCAAGAACGCTCAACACACAATCACAATCACTCGGTACACACAAGACACTGGTTGGTAATGTGCAGACGAAGATCAACTGAAATTTTCGCAAAGCTCGAATATAAGTTCAGAGAGAACCTGAGAGCGAATCTGGAACAACTTTCTGAAACGGCGCGTTTCGAAGTGAGAAGGGGATGGGGCTCAATCTGTTATATCTCCCCCTTCGAAATGGTTGGTGCCAGTTGAAAATCCAATCTTTCGTGATAAAACGCGTTGTGGCTCAGAGATCACAGCGAGAGCGAATGCTGATTCGCTGCATTCTCGAATGAACCACACGCGAAAACGGTGGTTTATATTTTGCTTGGTGGTTGTCCTGAGCTCGCGCGCAAAAACAGTGGACTTGTGGTTTCGAAATGTCAACTTGCGATTGTCGGTCCGCGCGCTGAAATATGGCATGTAAACGGGTTTTCGAAGACTCTTCTTGTCTGTTTGTTTCTACCAATCGGCAGAAAGAGAGGTTTTGTAAAGAAGATTCGATTCAACCCACCTTGCAACAGTATTGGCATGCCTCTCTCCAAAGGGCAAGCGCGTACCCGTAGAAGATTTCTTCGTCAATTGCGCCAACTGGTTTGCTGACCGTTTCAGTCGCATCAAACCAGATGACGAGCCTCGAATTTAACATTTCTAAAAAAAAGTGAAAAAATAAAAAAAGAGTTTAACGATTTGTGATGGAGGAGCCGTTGAAGAAACGAGTGCACAGTGCCAAAATCCCCGAAACGCTTGAAACGCTTTCGCGTTTCATTTTGTTGTTGTTGAAGGAGTCAACATCTTCAACGATTCCAAATCTACGCAGTTGACTTGGTTAAAGTATGCGGCTGCGTAGATGTTTTGGGACCAAAACTTCTCCGCAGTTGACTGGATTAAAGTATGCGGCTGCGTAGATTTGTTGTATGGAGAGTAATAACAGGAGGTCGGCTTGTCATCAGCTTGTGAAAGGTTTTACACTAGACAGATATCAAGTAGCATGGGGTTCCCAGAAATGTCGGATCCTAAAGTTGGGGCTCAAAGTATTAGTGGGTTTCATACCAGAATGAAAAGTGTACTAAATAGACACCCCTGGAAGGATGCTATAGTTAACTTTGTACTGAAAAAGGGACAACATATAAACCAAGAGAGCGTTCAACTCCAGCAAGAACTCAACACGCCGCACCCGCAATGTTAACTGCACTTGCAAAATCGTCGCTGGGCAACACCAATACCCCGCTGTGAGGCGAACCTCTCTCTCTATCTGCTTTCAACCGATAGTACTAGTGTGATGGTGTGATCACGTTCCCCTCCTGAATCAACACTGTGATCACAAAAGCGGTCTTTGCCCGCCCGATGATAATCGTGAGCGCATTCCTCCTCTGTATGTGTGTCCTCTGATCGAGCGGGAGGGACAGATCGCCTCCGCACTTTGAAGACAGTTCTTCCGCTCTTTTGCGAAAAGCTAAGTAGATGTGCGGATGCAGTACTCTCTCAAAATGGCGATACGTGGGGGCTGGCATGCAGAACACTCTTTTAGAGCTAACGTGACAGAGAATTTACAAAAACGAGTGAGAACTTCTGCTCCACAGTGAAAATCCCAACGCTATGAAACCCTGGGTGAGCGTATAGCATCTCTATGGTGCATCGGGGTGTTTTTCTGTTCATTTGGTCTCCCATTGCTTTGCATACAAGTATCACTCCGTGGAGTGCATCAATCAGACACTGACAGAAAAACAGCGGTTTGTCGTATCCAAATTTAGGACAAAAAGGCTCAATTATCGTCGATTTAGATTTTACCGAATGCTATTTGATAAAATGGGTGAAATCTGCGTAAATCAGTTTAATATGGTTTCGATACATTTTCTATTGCTCAATTTTCGCAAAGATAGAGTCTCTTTTATATAATGCTCAATACAAAAGACAAGCTTAAATTATAAGAAGGAGTCTTATCTTTGCGAACAATTGAGCAATAGAAAAATGTATCGAAACCATTTAGCTTCCTAACTGGGTAGAAATCCAACATTTCTAGCCTGTTAGAAAGCTAGATTCTTTAATTGAGGGCGGACTTCTAAACGGACAGCTACAATACCCTCTGAAACGCCTCTGGACTGTGTGGTTGGCTCACAGTCCAACTACACTCAAACCGCCTCTAATTTTGGCTCATTCAGCGATTCCGTGCGCAGTGGCAACAATCTATCTATCCATTCTATCCGGCCTCAGCATCCAGATCCATCAGCCAATGCGTATGCTCTGTATGTGTATGTGTATATGCTCGCGCCTCTTTTACCAGCTGTCCGTCTCGCTGCTCCTTTCTCGCGCCTTCTCCTTCGGGGGGAGCGCGCGAGGGGGTTCCTGGCGCTTTCTGCCGTGACGATGGAGTTAAATTTGGGGCCGACAGCGAGTCCACGCGGCCGTCTCTCGCCTTTTGCGCGCCTGCGTTGTCCTGGTCGCTGGTGGATAGGGAGTGCGTTCTTCGTGCTCTTCGTCGCCAGCGGTTTGGGTCGATGCGGGTGCCGTCGGTTCTGCTTCCGAGAGAGGAGATTCTTCAGTCCGTCAAGGCGCATTCTCTCTCTTTTTGTCCCTCTTCTTCTCTGTCATGGGGGAGAAGAGGAAGGAAGAGGGAAGGGGCGCTGGGCTGTTCGGCTTCTCAGCGGCGCTCGTGCGGATCCCATTGCGGGCGATGCGCGAGCGCTGTTGCATTCTCGGCGACCGAAGAGGGGCGGCTCGTGGTATATGCCGTTTATCTTGTATCCAATTTGTATGAAGGGGTCCCATTAGAAGTGCACTTTTTTACTTTCCATCAGCCATGCTTTGCCCCCATGCGGCTGATGATATACGCAGTGCAGAAAGCAGTCGTGGTGCGTGAGGGACTCGTAGCTCGTTGGCTCGCTTCTCGCTCTTCGGAGAGAGAGACTTGCTCGCGTCTGGTCTCTGTGGCACCCACATCCCATCCAATAGCCAACAACACACACAGTAGAACAGCAGCATTTCATTCGTAGCATGCAACCTCACTAAGCCAATAAATATACAATGCACACGTGCGGCCATCTCAATTGTTGTTGTCGGCATCAAGCCCTTCTCGCCTGTTTGTTTGTTGAACCAAAGCACCACCCCTCTTTCCTATTTGACCTGACTATGGGGAGAATCTGACGGGAAGGGACCTGAGGTCCAACGTCACTCTTTTCGCTCACTTCGCCATTTGTACCTCCTTGCTCTCACTCACGGCCTGAGGAATAATGGCGAGTGCGAGCCATGATGACGAAGAGGTCCATGTGCGCGTGGCGGCGGCGCTGACCAAGTGGAGCCAGCGCCACGTGCTGGAGCTGATCGCGCCGCACGAAGCGGAGTCCTCGGCGTCGGCGCTGCTGCGCGACCAGCTGCTGCACTTTGAGCGCTGGTACCGCGGCGGGCTCGACACGTACCTGAGCAACGCGACGCAATTGTACCGCGCGCAGCAGTCGCCAGGCGCAAACGCCACTGCCGCACCAGAAGCTCAGGCGCAGGACGAGTACGCCGACTGGATCCCGTCCGTGCCGCGCTCATCTCGCTCCTCAGGTGATGCTGGAGGTGACGGTGGTGAAGACGCGCCGCTCCAGGTCGCGCAGCTGGACTCGGAGCTCTTCAGCGATCTCGAGGCCGTTGGGCTGCGTCATATCGGCAAGAGCGCGTTCGTGGTCGTCGCTGGTGGACTGGGCGAGCGTCTGGGGTACAACGGCATCAAGCTCAAGCTGCCAGTGGAGACGCTCACGTCCAAGAGCTACCTGGAGTGCTACATCCAGCACCTGCTGGCGCTCCAGGCTCTGGCGAATGCGAATGCGAATGCGAATGATGCGAGCGGCAATGCCGACAAGGTTCGCATCCCGTTGGCGATCATGACGTCGGACGTGACGCACGACGCGACGTGGGAGTTCCTCGTCGCCAACGCGTTCTTCGGCATGGAGGAGCAGCAGGTCGCGCTCATCAAGCAGGAGAAAGTGCCGTGTCTTGAGGTGGATCCACGCAACAGCCAGCAGCTCCAGTTGGCGGTCTCGTCTTCTTTTGTTACAGCCGATGATGGCAGCAAAAAGCAGCACCAGCTGATCATGAAGCCTCATGGTCACGGGGACGTCCACTCGCTGCTGCACAGCAGCGGACTCGCGGCGAAATGGGAGCAGCAGGGCAAGCAGTACGTGCACTTCTTCCAGGACACCAACTTTCTGATCGTCAACAGCTTTCTGCCCATGCTCGGCGCGTCCGTGCGCAACAACTGGGCGTTCAACTTCACGAGCGTGCAGCGCAAGGCGAAAGACGCCTCGGGTGCGGTCGTGCGGTTCTCCAAGCCGAATGATGAAGGCAATCAAGTCGCTGCGCTGTTCAATGTCGAGTACCACGAGCTGGACCAGTTCCTGCGCACGAAAGCGCAGGAGCAGTTCCCCGATGGCGATGCGAACGATCCGAGTACAGGCTTTTCCTTGTTTCCAGGCAACATCAACCATTTCGTGATCGAGCTCGAGTCGTACAACAAGATCCTGAACATCTCGAAGGGCTTTGTGCCTGAGCTCTTCAATCCAAAGACCAAGTACGACGCAGCGAGCAACACAAGGAGCTTCACGTCGCCCGCGCGTCTCGAGTGCATGATGCAGGACTACCCGAAGCTCCTGGTCCAGTTCCGAGAGCTTCTCTCCACTGAGAGCAAGTCTCCTTCAGCGCCAGCATCACCTGGTACGTTGAAGAGCCAGCAGCAGAATCGCATCGGCTTGGTGCTCTTCCCACCGTCGCTCGTGTACTCGCCCTGCAAGAACGACGTCGTGAGTGCGAGAGCGAAAGCGCAGCAAGACATCCCGCCGCAGTGTGCAGGCTCTGCTGAACACGACTTGTTCGCTGTCAACCGAGAGAA
This sequence comes from Globisporangium sylvaticum, assembly GCA_023334975.1. Lineage (NCBI taxonomy): Eukaryota > Oomycota > Peronosporomycetes > Pythiales > Pythiaceae > Globisporangium > Globisporangium sylvaticum. The sequence goes on from JAADVK010000338.1 coordinate 11,330, forward strand.
ATTGGCGGCGCTTGGCATTGCATTTGCGGATGCTAATTCTGGTTCAGAGAATGAGAAAAAGAGCGAATGGCTGGGCATCCCACTCGATTGCTCAGGTCCGCAGATCGTGTACTCCTCGAGCTTTGCCGCGAGTCAGTCGATCCTGCGCTCAAAGTTCCCGTCCCCTGCTGAAATCCGCATCTCCAGACGCTCGACGCTCGTTGTCAATGGCGACATCACGCTCCACAAGCTGGCATTGGACGGCGCGCTTCTCATCTCGGCATGTGCAGGCGCAAAAGTGGAAATCAAGTCGCTCGATGTGCAGAACGCCGGATACAAGTACGAACCCGTGGAGATGACCGAGCAGGCCGATCCGATCGACGCCATGCGAGGTTACCAGTTCCGCAACCTGGGTCTCCGAGAACTGGTCTTTGACGCGCCTGGACACTACACAATTGAAGAATAGACACGACGCCATTTTTTGTCTAAAAAGCTACGAAGTATGAACGAATCACGCGAACGAATCCAATTCCATTCTCTCTCACACACAAAAGTGCGAGGACATGCACCTGTGTATAAATGTTAAGTCAAATGCACCACCATACATCACGTACGCACGCTGAAGAAACTCGAGGCACTCACCTAGATCTTTTTCGGCGGAGTTGGACCTCACTGTTCGCCAGCTTCTCCTTGTGTTTGTTTCCTTGATCTTTGTGTCGTCACCTCCGCCATCTTAATCCGAACCAACCGACCACTGGCGCGCCAGCTGCTCTCGCGCTTTCGAGCGGTATCCGTTGCTGCTCGGCACCTCCAAGTCGCTCAGGTCGCGCTCCGACACGGGCGTGACCGAGTCGATCGAGATGTTCCGCGCCATGATCTCGCTCTCCATCGCTGACATGCGGTTCGAGCGACTCACGAGCCCGACCATGTCGATGCGCGATTCTGAGAGCCGCACGCCTTTCTCCTTCGCGTCATCGTCACCAGCAGTATCCCCATCTTTTCGTCGACTGCTACTGAATTCTTTCTTGTTGCCATTGTTGCTGTTTGGAGGGAACAGATCGTGCTCGTGGTCGCGCAGCAGCTCCTTGAACTGGTTCTCGCGAGCGTTCATCACAATGTGAATCCACTCCGGCACTTTCGGTACGCGCAGCATAATCAAGTACGCAATGCCGATCAGCAAATGCTCCAGGATCAAGATGATCAGCAGCCGCCACGTAACGTGCAAGCAACCAAAGTCTGGACCGAGCACGAAATCGTTCATCGTCTTTCCCTGCTTCTCCAACTGGTTCCGGATGTCGCGAACACACGTGTCGTCAAAGAACTCGAGCGCGCCAGTCGAGATGCAAATCAGCAGCACGTTCACGATCACAGCAATGTACGCGTACGCCGTCAAGATGCCCTTCCACGCGCCAATGCCGTTTGCGCGTCGAGGGATCGGCCGCTTCAGCGTCTTGCACAGGCGGTACCCGTCCGTGCGGAACTTGAGGACGTTGATCAAGTAGCACACAAACGGCATCAAGGGCCACAGAATGGAAAACATGACCGTGAACCCGTACTGCACCGTCAGCGCGTGGAAGTCGTTGTACGGATCGTAGCTGTCTTGCTCGCTGTCGAAAAGAATCTCACGCGCTTTCTTGTTCAGCACTTCAATCTCCGAAGCAGTGTACTCGAGGTACCGCGCGTTCGACTTGTTACCAAACTGCGACGACTTCTTGTCTTCGTAGTCCAACGAACCGAGGATCTTCATCGAACCGGTTTCCATCACTCGCTTCTGCGCCTCCGCATCCGCAGACGCCTGAGCGCGCTCGCGATGTGCTCGTACGAGCTTCGGCATGAGCACTCCCAGCGCGATGTTCAGCAGCTGCGTCACAACGATCGGCGTCACAAACATCGCACTCAAGTCCACGTGATGGCGGTCGAACGTGAAGTACCCGACACACTCGATGCACGTCGCGTCTTTCGGACCCAGCGGACAGATGATGCACACGCCGTGCTGGTCCACGTACGGTCCAAAGCAGCAATTCATCGCATCCCCAAACGCCATGTGGTTCAGCGAGTTCGTCAAGTAGTCCCCAAAGCCCGGGATCACAAACACGAACGCGAGCGAGAAGAACCACGTGTAGTAGTTCAAAAAGTCCAACAGGAACAGCTTGCGAATCAGCGAGCGCTCGTACTGCTCCTCCGTGCGGTAGTTCTCCCAGTGCGTGAAGAGCGCACCCATCTTCGTCACCACCATGTTCCACTGGATCACGTCCACGAAAATGCCAAACACCATACCTTCGAGCAAGATCAGGAACCACTGGGTCGAGAAAATGTGGCTCTCCGTGTACTTCGCCTTGAGCATCTCGTAGATCGTCACCCACACCGCCACGAGGATCAGCATGATCACCGTCTGAAAGAGCATGAAGAGAAAGACGCAGAAGTACTTTGGGATGCGACGCCACGCTGGGTACACAATCTCCATCTCGCCCGTGAGTGAGTTCACTTTCTTCTCGCCGAAAAAGTACTTGTTTGCGTACTCGATCTGCTTCACGTGCAGCTTCTTGTTCCACTCGTACTGCATCGACGCGTTCTTGCGCTCCCAGGACTTTAGGAACGTGAACGACCAGATTGTCGACACGCCAATGCCCCAGAACGGAAGGATGCGCATGTACGTCTCGGTCGGGATGAATCCGTGCAGAAATTGCAGCAGCACGCCGATCGCGGCGATCGGGATCAGCGACTGGTTGTAGTAGTTGAAGAACGCAAAGTAGTACGACACTTTCTCGCCGAAATTGTAGCGCAGCTGCTTCAAAATCTTCTTGTCAACCAGCTCCACCACGTGCCACGACGCGATCCACTTGGAAATCAGCTTGTCGGTCAGCTGCTTGTCGTGCATCGGGAACATGTCGTGGATCCACGGGTCTCTCGTCGTGATGTTCGCGCGCTGCTCGATGATGTAGTCGACAATCTGCACTCGCTCAGCGGGGGTCGGCGGATCCGTTCGACCGACGACGTCTTGCTCCATGTCTGCGACGGCGCCGTGCTCCATCCACAAGTGGAAGCGGAATCTGTCGACAAACATGTCCACGACTTCATCCGACGCGCGGATCAGCAGAATGAAGTACGCCGAGTTCATCTCGCCCTTCGAGTGGCCGCCGTCAATGATGTCGACCAAGAGTCCCTGGCCGACCAATTTGTCTACGATGCGGCGATGCTCGTCCTCGCTCTCACGCAAGAGCGGACTGTTGACGAGACACAAGCGACGAAACCCCATGCGCTCGTGGCTGCTGCTCTCGCTGAATGCGCTGCTGCTACTACCGCGACCTCCATCCCCACCGCCAGGCTGACAGCAGCAGCACAGACAATCGCTGAGGAACTTTCCAACGCGACTCGGCATCTTCACACTGCGGTTCGCGATCACGGCGAAGTCGTACTTTGGCAGCTGGCCGCGCTGGATTTCCTCGGGCTTGAGGTACCGGAACTTGCCCTGGACAGCGACGCGGCGCGGCGACGTGTAGCTTGGCCCGCGCGGCTTGGCAATCGTGTCGACAGTGATCTTCGTCGCCCCACTCTTCTTGCGCTCCTGGGTCTTGCGTCGTCGCGCGTCCTTGTTGTCCTTCCCGCGAAGCCCCATGCCGCCACTTCCACTGCCGCTGCTGCCAAAGCCTTCTTCGTCCTCGTCGTCCTCGTCCTCTCCGTCATGCTCTAAGGGGCGCGCGACAAGACAAGTAGTAGAGTTAACTTGGGCCAAAGACGACGAAGGAGGAGTGAACCGCGTACTGCCGCTGCGGTCGTCGTCCGCCCCTCCCGCAGACAAGGAAAGCCCCAAGGGGAGCACGTTGGGCTTTGTAAACTTCCTACCTCCTGCTCCTCCTCCTGTCCCCGCGCTTGTTGCCGCTGCTGCCGTCGCGACGCCAGAGCTGCTGCTCGTGCTTCCTTCGCGCTTCTTGCGCTGCGTTGCCGTCGTCGATCCAGGCGCGCTCGAGCTGCTGCCGCGCTGCTTGAGCAGTCGCGAGCGGCTGTCGAGACGCTTGTCGCGCTGCTCGGCGTCCGCACCGACCTCTACCGCCACCTGCTGCTGCTCGTCCGCGGAGCCTCCGCTGTCTGCGAGATGGACGTCCTCGTCCAGCATCTTCATGCTCATCGCCGCGCTTTCACTTTGAGCGATTGAACCTGCAAATGAATGCGGTTTTGCTGCGTAAAAGAGGGGAAATATCCGATCGCTTCTGGGTTCGCAGTCACGGAAAACAGCAATCTGCGAACTTTCACACTTTGCGTTTCAAGGTCAGATGCTAGAGGTTTCAGGTGTCGAGTCGAGCAAACTCAAGTTTCGACGCTATTGTTTTTAAAGGTTTTTTTAATCTTTTTTAAAAATGCTGAAAGTCGCGATACAGCGCAAACGCTATATTAACAGCGCTGTTTCCACACACACTTGTTTTGGCAATCTCGTCCAAAATCGGCGAAGATTGCCAAAACAGCTGTGTGTGGAAACAGCACTGTTAATATAGCGTTTGCGCTGTATCGCGACTTTCAGCATTTCGGTTCTAGTGCAAATGTCCTATTTGGACTACGCATGGAAAGGCGCAAATATAGGACATTGTTAGGTGAATGAGTTTTCCCTAATATTTCTCCCCTTGAGGGAACTGCTGCTGTGTGCTCGTAGACTGGAAAGGTGAGTCTGCATGTGTGCATGCACGTGGATATGTGAAGATCGATTGCTTGCATCGGGTGACTGACGGCTGACGACTGACGACTGACATCTCATCGGCCGCGTCTTCTTTCTTCTTCTTCTTCTCCAAAAAATATCCTCCGCATGGGGATCGCACCCATTTCTTCTTACGCGAGGCGCGTGCGCTTGGCCGCGTGCGCCGGGAAGAACGCGTCCTCGATCTCGTGCAGGTTCTTGAGCGCGTCCTCGCGGCCCATGCGGAACATCTCGAGCGCCCAGTCCGCGTTCGTGGTCACGAGGATCCACGTGGGCGAGATCCAGCGCCACTTCCAGATCTGCAGCATCTTGTGCGGTCGGTCCGGGTGCACGATCGGGCTGTTGTTGCTCAGCCCGCCGTCCACCAGCTTCATGCCGCGGTACGAGGACACGAACGAATCCGTGTACAGCGGCACGTGGCCCGACGAGAGCATGCAGTCCACCATGTCCTCGTTGTTCTCCCACGTCGTGATCACGTGGTTCTTGAGCGCCGGGAGCTCGGTCACCGAGAAGTAGAGCTTCTGGTCCGCCTGCTTGTACGCGTCCTCGGGGAGCATCTTGAGCGTGTTGGCCTTGACGAGCGGGATCCACTTGCCCAGTCCCGAGTACGAGCAGGACGCCGCGTGCTCGATCAGCGGGATGTTCTCTTTGAAGAAGAACTCCTTGACGTCGATGCCGAGCGCGAGGATCATCGCGGGGAAGCACCCGGCGGACACGCCCGAGAAGATGACGTTCTCCAAGTCGTACTCTTCCTGCAGCACGGACGCGACGCCCAGAAAGTAGTTGTACATGCCGCCGCAGCCGCCAAAGCCGATCTGCGCGATGTCGTCGTGCAGCGTGAGCTTCTTGCGCGTCTTCTCGCCCGACGGCCGGTGGCTCAGGTGCCACACGACCGGCTCCACCTCTTCAAAGTGGCGCTTCTTCTTGGCGATAGCGGTGGTGATGGCGCTGCTGCTGCCAGTCGCGGCGGTGGTGGTCAGGACCACCTGCTGCTCGAGCGGGTCGTGCTTCTTCTCCTTCTTCACTACCTCGAGCTGCTGTTCCTGCTTCTCCTTCTCCTTGAGGGCGATGGCGAGAGCGTCGGCGCCATTGCTGCAATCAGCGCCGCCGCCACCGACAGGGGCTTCCTTCACGACCGCGTTCGCGTCCTCGGAGCGCCAGAGCTCGTCCATCGTAGCTGCTCAAGAGAGGATGGCGTTGGAGAGAAGAGGAAGGGGAAGTGAGCGACGCCTCACAGCTCAAGAGAGCAGAGCAGAATGGCTTGGTCGTTCGCTTGTTTTGGGTGGGCAAGCGGTACCAAAAGCACTCGAACCTAAACCGAGACGCGCCATCGTCGTAACGGAACCACCTGTACTGTTTTTCCCAGTCAACCAAATCACCAGATGTGGATGGATAACGGTTCAAAGCGGTACACTGAGCCAGTTTTGGATGCTCCATGCTCAGTCAAACTGGTACTGTACCGGTACACTGAACCACTCTTTTGCTATCAAAGACGACCTTAGTTTTGGTTTTGTGGGTTTTGTGTGGGAAATGGTCGAAGAAACATCAAAAGTGTTGCAGATTCGTGCTCGCCGCCTTGAATCCAGAGGTCCAGCACTTCTCCCACCAAGGACTTCGGCGGCTTTGGAAACTGCTTCTACGCGCCACACTTGGAGGTTCCAAGTGTCCTCCTTGGGATAGCGTGCTCTTCTGTGCAATCACATACGCATGCAATAAAGCTCGAAGGTAACTAACTGCAAGACAAAGCAAAGTGCCCGTTTTTAGCATTTTGTTGTGATCCAATTTGATGCATACCAACGTTTGTGTGCAAGCCGCAACAGCAGTCTTCCACTTCTCATCAAGTCTTCCATCGAGATGCTTCGTCCTCCTCTCCAGCGGAATATACGAATGAAAATGTACACTTTCGCTAGAGTGAATGATCTCTTTCTGAAAACGTGAGCATTGCTGTGAAACATAAAACAACAAAGCATACTCTAACCAAGCCAAAAGTAGCATCATTCTGCAATTGAACTGAGGGATCTGCAGCCATGCATGAAAAAGAAAAGCTCTCTCTCTCTATTCGGCGTACTCCATGAGCGCGAGGTCCTTCGCGTCGGTGATCGTCAGCTTGCCGCTCTTCTTCTCAGACTCGCCACCCTCGTTGTCGCTCACACCGTCTTCATCGTCGTCGTCATCGTCCAAGTCGAGCGCCTTCTTGAGCTCGGCGCTCTGCTTGGGCTTCTCGGCCGCACGAGGTAGCGCGGGGGCCACTCCGGCGAGCGCACCCGGGTTCTTCGCCGACTGGAGGTACTTCTCCCACACAAACTGCTCTCTCTTGTAGAGCTGGAGCGCTGCACGGGCATCTTCCACCTACAGTCCGTCAACACAAGCAAAACCAGCCAAGTCAGTATGTTGCTTGTATAATTAATTCCTGGGATATACATGTGAAAAAGTCACTTACAGAGTCGTGCTCTCCGCCCTGAATCTGGAGACCCAGCACTTCTTCCGCCAAGTGCTTCAGCGACTTTGGATACAGTTTCTGAACAAATAGGAGCAACACAGCGCGTACGTTAGTCCAGGCATCCATATAATAGAAAAGCAAGTACACGCTTAATGAGCTCTTCGTATATCACGATTACGTACCGTGCCGTTCATTTTGCGACGCATGTACGGACGGTAGCGCGCCGTGTCGCGGATCATGTTCTTCGGCGGCGTGAACATGAGCGCCTGGAAATCGTTCTTGAGCGCGTGGCCCACGATGATCTTGTCCTTCATGAGCTTCCCCACTTCTTTCAGGCACTGCGCAAACGGGATCGCGTGCTTCAACGACCGCGATCGGATACCACTCACGTGCGTACGGAAATCTACAAGAGTATCAACAGAACAGTTCGGTACCAATCACAGCAAACACAAAAGTATCAGTACCAAGAGCTCAGCAATACATTAGTATCAAAAGCAACAACACCAGCTGCAACTTCGTTCGTACCTGTGACTTTCTCCACAGGACGCACGTGCTTGTCGTACACGACGTTGCCCTCGTAGTCCACGATACTGCAACGCGCGAGCACGCTCGTCTTGCCGGACAGACCCACGCCAACCATTTCGCAATCCATCGCGAGGATGCTCACGTTGTCGATCCACTCGGCGGTGCGCTGCTGCTTGCGCTTCTGCTGCTTCTCCTCCTTCGCCTTGAGCTTGTGCGCGCGCACGTCCAGATCGCGCTTCTTCTCGCCGCCACCTGCACCGCCAGCGCTGTGGCTCTTCGGGTTGTCGCTCTTCTGGATCTTCGCCTTGAGCGCCAGCCAGTTGGAGTTGGCGCTGCTCGCGACGTTCACCACGGGCTTTGCCGCTGCTGCTGCTTTCTTTGGCGCCATGGTGAGCGTCTTCTCCTTCGCAGACAGGCGCTTGTGCTTCTTCGCGCCATTGCTGCTGCCATTGCTGCTGTTGTGGGGCTTGTTGTGCTTCGCGTCGCCGCCGTTCGCCTGCGTCAGCGTGTGCTTGGCCGCCATGATGGTCTGTCTATCTATCTGTAAGTCTGGAATTGGTGCTGAGTGCATTTCGCAGTCGCTGTTGCCCAAGTATCCGCCAACCAGTGTTTTTCAGCCAATCATGCCTCGTATTGTCAAAATATTCAGCCAATAAAAGTGCATGATCTGGTGTACTGCTTTAGGTTTAAATATATTGTAATGCACTGCTACAAGTGATGATGTACCTATTGACCCTTCGAAAATGGTGTGGCACAAAGCTTCCCTTCTCTCTAAGTGTGACTGCATGTTGTGCCACACCATATTCCCGATCCCGAAAGCCGCTTTCGCTGTCGCTTTCGCTGTCGCTGTCGCTGTCGCATGTTCCTCTTGTTCCTCTTCTGAGCCGTCATCAGCACAGCAAAACTCAACCTGTTTCACTGCAGAACAGGAAGATTGCGGCAGCGGTGGACGCGTGAGTCGAGCGAGAAAGAGAAGAAGAATGGCGCAGACGTACACGCTCGCGGTCCAGGACGAGCTCGACACGCACACGCAGCAGCAGCAGCACCATGGCGACTGCGGCCACAGCCACGGAGCCGGCGGTCACGGCCACAGTCACGGCCACAGTCACGGACATGCGCCACCGCCACTGCCGCGTCCCAGCGACGCTTCAGCAAACGCGCATCATCATCATCAAATGCAGCAGCAGCAGCAACCGGTCCCTGCGCGCGAGCTGACGCCGCTGGAAGAGCTCTTCGTGTGCGCGAAGCGCAACAACCTCGAGCGGCTCCGAGAGCTCATTGTAAAGCAGGATGCCAGCAACGAGGTGGTGCGCGCGAGAGACCCGATGGGCCACACGCTTGCGCACTGGGCGGCGCAGAAAGGCGGCGCGGAGATGCTCGAGTATCTGCACAGTGTGAACGCGCCGATGGACCTGCCGAGCGAGGACACGGTCAAGCTGCACCCGATCCACTGGGCATGCTCGGTGGGCAACCTCGCGGCGCTCAAGACGTTAGTGAAGCTCGGCATCGACGTGAACCGCGCGGACGCCATGAAACAGCGCACACCGCTGCTGGTCGCTGCGCAGAACGGCTTCCCGCTGCTCGTGATGTACCTGATCCGCCATGGCGCAGACGTGAGCTTAGTGGACATCGACGAAGACAGCGCGATCCACTGGGCCGCGTACAAAGGCGCGACCGAGATCGTGTCTGTGTTCCAGTACCTCGGGCTACGCACTGACGGCCCCGACCGATTTGGTCAGACGCCACTGCATCTCGCAGCGATGCGAGGCGAGCTCTCGACTGTGCAGTACCTCGTAGAAGAGCTTGAGAGCGACCTGGAAGCGAAAGATCATCAGGGACGATCGCCGTACGACCTCGCAGTGCTGAAGGGCTACAAGCGCGTGTCGACGTACCTGGCGCGCCAGGTGTTTCGCAACCGCTGGAACATCCTCGCGTGGTGGGAAGCGAGTCGCGCGCCATACTACTTTGTGCTTGCGAACATTGTTGTCGCGACGCTCATGTACGTGACCGTGCTCATGCCGGCGCTGCCAGACATGACGTGCGTCACCGTGCCGCACTTGATCTGGAACATGACCACGTGGGTGTTCTTCTTCCTGACAAAGCGCACCAGCCCAGGCGACGTGAGGAAGGAAGAGCGCTTCGCGAAGGAGTACTCGGACGAGATCGACGCGATGATTGGTGGAAACGACGATGATAATGACAAAGGCAGCAGTCAGGAAGCGAGCCAGTGCCTCGAACGCCCGCTCTGCCACAGCTGCCACATCCAGCGACCACTGCGCTCCAAGCACTGCCGCGTGTGCAAGACGTGCATCCACCAGTTCGACCACCAGTACGTACTCAGCCAAATTGTTCTTTGGATCATGACAATGTTGATGATTTCTAACAACCATTTTCTATCTATCTGTCTGTCTGTGCTTTAATAGCTGCCCATTTGTGGACAACTGCGTGGGGCGAGACAACTACGTGTACTTTATGGCGTTCGTCGGCATGCTCACGGTCAACATTGTGCTGCTCGAGTACGTTTTGTACCTCTACTGGTCGCTGCGCGGCTTCTCGTTCCTCGTGCTCGCTGGAGTCGTGTACTTTGGCGTGATGCTGTTGCCCGTGGCGCAGTTGTTTGGCTTCCACGTGTACATGACGGCGAAGAACCTGACGACAAACGAAGTGATGAACTCGCACCGGTACCAGCACATGCGCACGGAGCAGGGAAGGTTCCGAAACCCTTTCGACAAGGGGGTTGTCAAGAACTTTATGGAGCGGTGTCTGCCAGCGTACGTCTTGGAAAACGGTGATGGAAACGACGGGAGTGGTGCTGACGGTGCCAGCGCGCCGAAGAAGCTGAAGACGCGCATCAGTGGAGGGACGGATCAGGTCGCGTACACGCAAGTGTCGGACGCTGCTGCTCTGGCGGTGTGAGCTTCCCATTTTTGGGAGACTTGGAAATAACTACACGTTCTTTTTACACATGTTGACACGCTTGAGATATGTGGACGTGGTATTGTTATGTGCTCTACGGTACGCTGAGTGACCGTGTCAATCCCACATTCGCATTCGCATTCATTTATTCCCACCTCGCGCGCGATGAGGGGAAGAGATCTCGGCGCCAGCGGTGACAGCGACGGCGGCGCCCGCGTGGCGCGCATCAAAGTGCCTGTCCCCGACGACGTGCAGCGCGCGTACGAGGCGCACGTGCTGCCGGCGCTCATCGCGATCGTGAGCGAGTGGTGGACCCAGTACTCCGGCGCCGACAAGCCCGAGTGGAACGTGAGCGCGTCACGCGACGCCGGCATCTGCATCGACGCGCCGGACGACGACCCGCAGGACAATATCGTGTGTCCGCGCGAGCTGAACGACGCGACGCTGCTGATCGGCTGGCAGCGGTACCGCAACGCGTCGATCCGCGACCTCAAGTGCGAGATCGCCGAGAAGCTCATCCACGCGGTGCTGCGGTCCGACGCGCTGAGCGGGTACGTGGACATCGAGCACATGGACGACGTCGCGGAGGATCTCGGGCTGTACCAGCAAGGAAGCGACTTCATGAGCAGTGGTACTGAAGATGACGACGATGCAGACAGAGATGGTGATGAGGATGAGGATGGCGATTGTGCGTATGACGAAGATGAGGATGAAGACGTAGACGACGACTACGAGGACGAGCGCATACGAGAAGAGGCAGAAGCAGGCTGTACAGGCGGGGCTGGAGGCATCGGTAGTGTGCTGAAGACGGAGAATCTGAGCGCAAAGCGCTGACGACGGCAGCACGTACTCACTTCGTGTGTATCTATAGTAAGTAATGCACCACCCCATTGTTACTCGCTGGAGCTTGGTCCGGCGCTCATGGATCGTCAGTCCAGTGGGTTTCTTTCTTCTTGGGATTTTGATGCTTCATACAGAAAACAACGCATAGGCACGTGAAAGAAGGGCACTATCACTATCAAGAAACTCTCTTTTCGTATACTGTATGTGCTGTGCTGTTTTATGTAGGTTGCTGTGCGAAGATCAGTTCTGTCAGAGGAAGAGGGAGCAATGGAATTTGAAAAGGAGCGACGCTCATGAGCAGCAAAGCAGTCAACAAACGGACGGCAGTGCCATAAATGCGGTGACTTAGATGCAGGGGGTCTGCACAAGGCGGGGCGACACAAGTGACCGATCTACCAAGGTCCAGTTGAGCCATGGCGCGGCATTCATTACACAGGCAAAGCCCCTCTCTACCCATCCTCTCAACTACACATGGACGATCCGAGTTTCTGTCCAGTTGACGCTTTCTCATCGTGACAGTCCATAACAGCGTGGACGGATGGACAGTGAGCGAGTGGAGGGATGATGACCGGCTTGGAGCACTTTGTGCAGTTGGGATACGAGAAGCGCCAGTTGTAAAGTGAGAGAGGGGGAGGAAGGCAATATCAGTAGTTGCCAGTCCCAACTCGACAGGGTTCTCCGATACTTCACTTGCGAGAGAAAGGCGCGATCAACCATACTCCGTGCGAGTGCGTGCTAATAGTCTTTTGCTCGTCGCTTCTTGCCACCTCGTCGAACAGGATGGTCGCTACACGCGCGATGCGAAGCCTCTCGTTGGTTGGCGCCTCTGCGGTCCTGCAGCTGAGGAGACTCGCTCAGCTCTGTGCGAAAGCGTGGGCGGCTGCCCACGTAGACCGCCACGCCAAGTACTCGATCGAGCGACTGCATCGGCTCAAGGAATACAGCGACTCGACGTCTTCGATTCGCGCCTGGGCAGTTCCCGTGCTGCCTCCGTTGCTGTGTCTCGCCATGACCACGCTGCTCGACGCGATCCCACTGCAGCCTCCAAAGCTGGGACTCGGGGAGAGCCACGCATTCTGGGTGCGCGTGTTCTTGGTCGCGCTGACCTTAGTGGTCACAGTTCTGACCGAGTCCCGCCAGATTATGAGCCGTGATCGTCTGGTCGTCGTCACCGTGGCGCATATCGCACGGATCTCGCTCGTGGCAGCCGTGGTCGGAGCCCTAGTTGTGTTTGCATTGGCATGCCGCATCGGGTATCCTCTGCCATTCATGGCCATACTCGCTGGCTTCCCGATGGCTTTCGCGATGGCGATCTGCTTCGGCGCTTTCTGGGGGAAAGCTCACTCGCGAGAACCACGCTGTGAGAGGCAAGCTGGTCAACTTCACTGTACTCCTGACCAAGAAAATCTCGCTGGCCTACGTCTACCCGGTCTTCAGCCTCGTGTTCAACCGACTCGGTCCGCATGAACAGACTGTGTTTACGCTGCTCTTGCCGGTGCTAAAGCTCGCCGCGAAGGACTGGGTCAGTGCCTGTGCTCCCCACGAGGAAGACTTCAAGCCCGAGATGGTCGTCTTCAACGCCGAGGTCTTCCACGCGCTCTACGTGGTGTACTCGATGCAGTCCGCGACGTCGGCGAGCACGATCGTGGTCCTGATTCTGCTCGATGTCGTCTCTTCGTGGTTCGCGCTTCGTCGGCTTAATGCGCTTGCAGGCTCGTGGACCAGCGCCTCGCCAGCCAGCAGCAGATTGTCCAGACGCAGCGTCAGACCAAGTCTTGCGAATACAATCCATCACCAAGAGGTAGCCGCGATTTGCGAGCCACCAAGCGATATCTCCGCTGTGAGAGCACCGAGGGCTGAGCTGGAGTACCACCACCGCCGCAACCGCCACTCGAACACGTCAATCTACTCGAGATGGTGCTCTACATCCTCGAGGTTGATGAAGGCGTTCTGGAGAGCTCCACTATCCGCATTCAGTCGCACTCTCGATCAGCGCACATGTCCAGAACCTCCATTAAGCCAGCAGCACCACGGCCACACAAAGCAACAGCTACAGCAGTACCAGATAGATGCGCGGGAGCACTCTTTCCATAGCCTGTAGCTGTTGACCAGCCGGCTACGGCGAGAAGGATATTGGCTCGCTTAGACACTCAGGTATCCCAGACGACAGCGATCCTCACTGACGAAGAGTAGCGCGGCGTGGAAGCCCTCAGCCCAACGCAGCGGCGCGCTCGAGTGGAGAACTCGCTGCAGCTGCTCCACGTGGCGGAGTTCGTGCTGCTGGTCGAGTACGCCGAGGTGATGACCCCGATCGTCTACTGCCTCTACCTGCTCGTCATGAGCCGCCCGCCAACTGCATGTACTACGCGCAGCTCAAAGACATGGATGTCGAGACGCTGCAGCGCGACATCTCCAACATTTTGCTTTACGTGTCGCTGGAGCTCGCGCTGCTTTTGGCACTGAGCGCAGCGCTCTCGAGGAAGCTCGGCGCAGTCTCAGCCGTCCACCAGCTCGCGTTCGTGCTCGAGAGCCAGTGGCAGGTCGTGCAGTCCAAGCTGGTGCTCTGGGTCGTCTTTGCAGCGCAATGGCCGCTGGAGCACTTTGGCGTCGACTGCACGTTCCAGTTCCGATGGCTGAAAGCACACACGCAGCAATAGCGAGTGCATTGCGCGCCTGCATGCACCACAAGTATGCACATTAATTGGCTCCCCTTTTTCTGTGAGATTTGGTCAATTGGTGCTTCTGATGTGCATGCAAGTGGGTACAAAAAGGATGAAATGGGTACATTTGTCTCGCACTTCAACGAATACGTACCTTATCGAGCGTCACACTGTACTGTTTAATCTTGGTAAAGCTGATCGTACTTTATCTACATCATACTGTACATCTTCTCTTCCCCTTTTTTGCCCTGTGATGATCGCATGAAGACGCGCATTTAGGTCGCGGTGGCAGCATCAAGGAAGAAGAGAAGCCGCTGCGTGACGCAAGAGCTGGCATCTTTCCAGGCGTGTAGCAATAGCAGGAACAGCGGTAGCAGAAGACGGTGGTAGAGATCATGGCGCGCAAGCTCCCGAAGCAGGAGTACAGCAAGCTGGCGGTGCAGAGCTCCGAGGAGGAACAGAGCGATGGCGGCGGTGACGGCATCCAGCGCAAGCGGCCGACGATCCCCGCGACCACGACGTCGACCACGTCGACGCACATGGGGGACGAGGATGACTACGACGTCGACGACAATGAAGATGACGATGATGACGAGCGCTTCGATGCGGCGAACGGCGGTGGCGGCATCGTGTTCTTCCGGAATCGGCGGCGCACTGGCGCGCTGTTCATGGGTGCCGTGGCGGTCATGACCGTGCTCTTCCTGCTTATCGTGTACCTGGTCGTGCGCAGGAACCAGATCAAGAACGCGCTCGAGAGTACGACACGCAGCTGGCGCGAGGCGTTCCCGGAAGAAGTGGTCGCGATGATGGACCAGGACGTGGATCCATGCGACGACTTTTACCAGTTCTCGTGCGGCAAGTGGGTGCAGGCGAGCGAGATCCCGCCCGAAAAGTCGAGTGTGTATGCGTCGTTCACGACAGTGCAGGACCGCAACGAAGCCGTGCTGCGCGACATCCTGGCGGAGAACTGGCCGTTCATCGGCGAGCTGTACAACTCGTGCATGAACATGAGCGCGATCAACGCGACGGGCATCGCGCCTTTGCGGGCGGGACTCGAGAAGCTCGCGCGTGTGGAGACCAAGCACGAGCTGTTCTCATTAGCGGGGGAGCTCGCGCAGACAGGTCCGGACTTCCTGACAGGACTCGCGGTGTCGCCGGACGCGAAAGACGCGACCAAGTACGTGTTGTACGCGGCGCAGTCGGGGCTGACGCTGCCAGATCCAGAGTATTATTTGGATCCGAAAAAGTTCAAAGACATCGTGGACGACTTTCGCGCGTTCATCACGAAAATGTTTGAGCTCACGGGTCATTCGCAGTCGGACGCGACGCGGGACGACGTGATCGTCGTGGACTTTGAAGGCGAATTGGCCAAGATCTTTGTGCCGAAAGAGCAGCTCACGGACCCGACGAAGACGTACAATTTGGTCAACATGAGCAACGCCGTGAGCAAGTACCCGCTGCTCTTTGCCGCGTACATCAACGGAACAGGCATTTTAGAGAAGCACGTGAACACGTCGTCGCTGTCGACAGTCGTGATCGAGACGCCGAGCTACTTTGACGCCGCGGAGGAGCTCGTGGCGGAGACGGACCTGAACACGCTGCGCACATTCATGATGTTCCAGTACATCCAGCACTTCTCGCCGACGCTAACCGAGCCTTTTGTGGACGCGGCGTTCGATTTCTTCCGAAAGAAGCTCACGGGACAGAAGGAGCGCTCTCCACGCTGGAAAGTGTGTCTGCACCAAGTGACGGCGTATTTTCCAGACCTGATCGGCAAGTACTATTTTCTCAAGCAGTTTGATCTCAAGAGCGAGGTGAGCGCGAACGAGCTGGTCCAGAAGATCGAGAGCGCGATGCAGAAGCGGCTCGCCAAGTTGCCGTGGCTTGATGCGCGCACACGCGAAGCCGCGACCAAGAAGCTGAAGATGGTGTCGAATCTGATTGGCCACTCGGCTAAACAGGAGCAGTTCCCGTTCATTCTAACGAGCGACGAGCTCTCGACCAACATCCAGATCCTGTCGCGGCACCAGTTTGAGAAGGCAGTCGCGAAGATCGGTACGCGCGTGAGTCGGGACGAGTGGTACATGACTGCGAGCGCCGTGAACGCGTACTACAACCCGGCGGGGAACCAGATCGTGTTCCCGGCGGGGATTCTGCAACCGCCGTTCTTCTCGAGCAAGTACCACGCGGCGCGCAACTTTGGCGCGATCGGCAGCATCATCGGGCACGAGCTCACGCACGGCTTTGACTCGCAGGGTCGCAACTACGACGGCGACGGTAATATGGTGAGCTGGTGGACGAACACGACGGAGCAAGAGTTTGATACGCGCGCCAAGTGCTTGGTCGACCAGTACGACGCGTTTCCGGTGGTCAGCGCGTTTGACGCGGGTCGGGTACTGGGCAATGTGAACGGGAACTTTACGCTGGGCGAGAACATCGCCGACAATGGTGGCGTCAAGCTCTCGTTCAACGCGTTCCAGAAGTTTATGGCAGAGGAGCAAACGGCGAGTGTAGCCCCAGGTGATGTTGATGCTACGCAGAAACTGTCGCTGGCAAACGCGCAGAAGCTGTTTTTCATCTCGTTCGCGCAGGCGTTTTGCTCGAAAAGCAGTGACGAAGCGATGGTGCGGCGGCTGAGCACGGACCCGCACGCCCCGGAGATGTGGCGCGTGAACGGCGTGATGATGAACAGCGACGACTTTGCCAGCACGTTCGAGTGTCCGAAGCGCACGACCATGAACCCCGAGAAGAAGTGCAAGCTCTGGTAAAGCGCGCGAAGTTTTTCTCGCAGTTGCAGCTTTTTCTCTGTATTTGTTTTACACCCATTTGGACCAGAATCTGAAAGAAATGAGGTGGAACAGAGAGAAGGAAAGGCGTGATGTATCGCAGTGCCATGGGATGCAAGGCGGAAGAGCTACAGGGAAGTGTGTGTGTTGTTGATAGAGTATTTGATGTGAATACTGGAGCGAATGTTGCAAGCGAAGAAGATCACACTTTGGTGAGATGGCGACCTTTGAGATCGGTGACACGATGATTTTGTAGGAAGCAGCAAAAAACAAATTCATTTCGTTACTCAACATGTAAAACTAACAACAAAGCAAGAAGCTACATATTATCATCACAACATCGTAAAACACTCGATCTTACATTCGCAGCAAGCCGGGCTGTTTGGGAGAACGTGCGCCTCGCAAACGGGGCATCGGCGATCACTCGCACAGTGACGCCTCGGTCTTTTGCAGCGATGAGCGCATTCGCTAGCTAGAAAATCGGAAATGCACAACAAATGCGTTAGTTTGCAATAAACAAACAACATAGTAGCATATCACCAGCATGCGCGTACCTGAGGCGCTCAGGACGAAGATGCAGAGATCGATGGTGATCTCTGCATTTTCTATATATCGCAGGATGGAGGCCAGGGGGTCAGGAGGGAAGAAGATGGTCTCCAGTATTCCCACCCCTTCGACCGGAGGAACTGGTGGGGCCAAGCTGGCCTCCATCCGCGCGAGCATCCGCGACATCCCAGCGCGGTCGACGCCCAGAGTTCGCGCGACGTGGGCTTGAGGTGGGGTTGTGGGGCTGGTCGTCTGGGGGAGATTGAGAAGTGAGAGAATAGCTACTTGAGAGAACGCACGCGCTCAAAGAACATGGTGGCGCATGTGAGCAGACACCACCACAAGGAAAGCAGCATGGAGGGAGCCACGACCACAATCCGAGCGCCTGCAGCGTCTCTTCACTTCCCAAAGTCGAAGGAGGATCTTTTTTGGAAAATTAGCAACAAAATCTGTGTTGCAAATCGGTTTGTCACGGAACTGAAAAGATTCAGCTCAAAATATATTTTATTTCAGTGCATTTAGCGAAAGTATGTCTCGCATGCTTCCACATGTACTGATTCAAATAAGAAGAGAGTATTTCCAGCGAGCAGCTCATTTTTTTACAAATTTCAAGTCGTCTTCACAACTCTTGTCCGTGTCAGTAGACCAGTCACGAACAAAAGATTCAGTCAATCTGTGGGTATAGTGAAGCCAAGTGCCACAATACCCATGAATCTCACCAAGATTCAATGTCCTTCTCGGAGCGTCTCACTTGTGGTCGGCAATTGCCGACGCAGTGCGTCTTCAATTCAGCAGACGCCCTCCAGAAGATTCATTCGCGAAAAGGCCCAGTGCGAGGAACAAACTAGTCGAGTTCAAACCACCTAGCTCACACAAACTCATTTGCAAGCAAGCCCACACAAGCTCCCCAGACACACAAGCCCAGCCACCAAGAGCCACACACACACACACACACA
>JAADVK010000339.1:0-29571 GCA_023334975.1 Globisporangium sylvaticum
AAAGTGCTCGCTCGTCAACTTCACCATTGACGCTTTCGTTCTCTCTCTCTTTGGGCTCTCTTTGTGCTGCGAGCTCAAAGAGAGAGAACGAAAGCGTCCAAGGCGATTCTAGAATGTGAGCTCACCCAAGTAAACCCGAAAGAGCTCACTACTACGTTGCCATCCACATGCGCGCATGCGTTGCCATCCACATGCGCACACCGTGGTCAATGGAGAGCTCTCTTGACGTTTGTATAGAATGTATGGAGTGAACGGGTCAATCAAAAGCCTCTTTTATACGTTTCAGCCAAACGATCGCTTTCAAGAGGGACCGAACCAGCTTGCTCCACGTCAATCGCTTGCTTGCATCATTCGCGTCCTCGACTGAAAGGAGCAATCGCGGTCTGCACAGCAGCAGCACGTCGAAACAGACCCAGCTATCCAAGTATCTATCAGCATGAAGGGGGTTCGCTGCGGACTGCTCGCGCTCCTCTGCGTGTGCGCGACGCTCACGAGCCTGTTGCCGGCGGCGGTGCGCGCCACGCGCATCGACGAGATGTCGTTCAAGCCGCCGTTCGAGCGCGTGGACAGCGCCGGACGCCGCATCGTGAACGACACGTGGACGTACGGCGGCAGCGCCGACGCGAAGAAGCACTTTGTGCGCCTCACGACGGATCGACAGAGCAAGAAGGGGTACCTGTGGCAGACGCAGCCCGTGGGCCGCGACGAGTTCTCGGCGATTCTGACGTTCCGCATCTCGGGGCTCGGCAAGCGCTGGTTCGGTGACGGCATCGGACTCTGGTTCACGAACCACAAGAGCTTCGCCTCGGGCGTGAACCACGGCTTCACCGACAGCTTCACAGGCGTCGGCATCGTGGTCGACACGTTTGTGAACCCGGAGCACAAGGGCGGTCACAAGGACGTGAGCATCCAGATCAACGACGGCACCAAGAACATCGACAAGATCAACGACGAGGCGCGCATCGGCTGCGACGCCGACATCCGCTACCATGAGCAGGCGGCGACGTTCGACCCTGTGCACAGCATGTCGCGCCTGAAGGTGAAGATCAACAAGCGGCAGCTCGTGGTGGAGATCGATGGGATGTCGAACGGGCGATGGGTCGCGTGCCACGAAGTGACCTTGCCGTTCAGCGAGAACTGGCTCGAGTCGGCGACGATCGGCATCACTGGCGCCACTGGCGCGCTGGCCGACAACCACGACGTGATCCGCTTCGAAGCGTTCACGGAGTTCACGGACAACGCGACGGGCATGATCGACTCGGAGGCGATCATGCACACGGTCTCGAAGGACTACAAGAAGTGGATGGACTCGCCGAACTGCGGCTCAGACTGCCTCATCGCGGTGCTGCAGAAGGAGATCTCGAACTTCCGCGTCGAGGCCGAGCATCGGTTCGCGGACCTGAAGGAGAAGACCGAGAACACGGTGAGCAAGCTCAAGAACCAGGAGAAGGAGAACGAGCGCCGCGTGGCGGAGATCGAGGCGAAGCTGAACAAGGACATCGACGCGACGCTGGACGCGACCCACGAGAACATCGGCGCCGCCGTGGACTACAAGATCACGAAGCAGCTGAACGAGAACCCGGACCTGGTGGGCGGCGGCAGCTGGAAGACGCCGTTCTCGCTGCTGCTGCTGGGTCTGGGCGTGGGCGGCTTCTTCGTCTACCGCAAGTACCAGGCGCTCATGAAGTCGCACCTGCTGTAAGTAAGCTTTAGGTTTGGCGTTGCGTTTGGGTTTGCTTGGCACACGTCACAGAGGCACAGCGACCTCGTGGTCCTCCTGCGCAATAACTGGCAAAAAAAAGTGTCGTCAATCAATAGGAAGTTGTTTTGCCAAAAATACGGTTTTTCTGCGAAGCGAACAGTTCACAGTATTGATAGAAAAACTGTTTTTTCTGACTGGATGTGGTCCACTCTGTTTTCACACGTGTCATTCACTCACAGATTTAGCCTCCTGAACTGAATACTCGTGCGCAGTATGCTGTTTGCTGGGCTCGAGCCACTTTCCTCACATTTTACGTCACACACGTGGCCACGTTCATTTCGGACCAAGAAGCGAGCAGCGCATTCGTTCGCGCCACCTGGCCCCCTATCTACCTGTCTATCTGTAGCAGCAGCAGCGTAACCCTCCACGCCCCACCCGCTCCTCTACCTCGACAAGATGCTGACGAAGACGCTGCTGGCGCTGGCGCTGTGCGCGCTGAAGTGCGTGGCGGCCGACCCGATGGACTACATGACGTTCAAGGAGCCGTTCGACCAGGTGAACACGGACGGCAAGCGCGTGCTCAGCGAGCACTTTGAGGTCGGCGGGTCCACGGACGTGAAGAAGAACTTTGTGCGCCTGACGCCCGACCGCCAGAGCAAGCGCGGCAACATTTGGAGCCGCCAGGTCATCAACAAGGACCAGTTCGTGTCCGTGATCACGTACCGCATCCACGGCCAGGGCAAGAAGTGGTTCGGCGACGGCATCGGCATCTGGCTCACGCATGAAGGACGCTACCTGAACGGCGACAACCACGGCTTCACGGACCACTTCTACGGCGTGGGCATCATCTTGGACACGTTCAAGAACGTCGAGCACCGCGGCGGACACAAGGACGTGACCGTGCAGATCAACGACGGCACGAAGACGCTCGACACGCTGAACGACGAGACCAAGATCGGCTGCGACGCCGCGTTCCGCTACCACTCGAAGAGCGCGTCGTTCGACCCCGTGTACAGCTCGTCGCGACTGCGCATCACGATCGACGGCAGCAAGCTGACCCTGGAGGTGGATCCAACGAACCAGGGCTCGTGGACCGAGTGCTACAGCGGCTCGCTGCCGTTCTCGCACGACTGGCTGCGCCGCGCGACGTTCGGCATTACGGCGTCCACTGGCGCGCTCGCGGACAACCACGACATCATCTCGGTCAAGTCGTTCGACAACCTGAACGACTACGGCGTGGCGCAGGCGGACGCGGACGTGTGGACGCACAACTACTCGAAGGAGTTCGAGTCGCTCGTGAACAACGCGGTGTGCGACCAGAGCTGCAAGATCTCGATTCTGCAGAAGTTCATGAAGAACTTCCACGTGGAGACGGAGCACTGGTTCGAGGAGCTCAAGGAGCAGACGGACAACACGGTGTCGAAGCTCAAGGGCAAGGAGCAGGAGAACCAGAAGAAGATCCAGGCGCTCACGGACCGCATGCACGAGATGCTCGAGAGCAAGATCGGGCAGAAGATGGCGGACGTGCGCAACCAGGTGCACGAGAAGATCGCGTCCAAGGTCGAGGGCGAGCTGCTGGTCGCGCAGTCGAGCTGGCGCCTGCCGTTCTTCTTCCTGCTCGTGGTGCTCGCCGGCGCGCTCGCGTTCGCGTACCAAAAGTACCAGAAGCTGGTCAAGAGCCACCTGTTCTAAGGAAGCGGATGCGTGCGTACATTTTGTGCGTCTGCTGCTTTGTGAGCAAAGTTCATCAGCATGGTCGGCGATAACTCAGCGTCTCTCTCCTTTTCGCTGATGGTTCAATGGCGCTAGCGTCGTGTGTTGTGAGCGGGTTGGTGGGAATGCGAATTGAAGCATTTTCCTCCCACACGAGAGAGAGAGAGAGAGAGAGCGATGGCGCCTGTGAATAGAAGAGCGATGGTAAAACAAACAAAATAGCTGTGTTTCTGTCATATTGAGCATGCATTGTCTGGCTGGCTGTGTTCAGTTCGTTCGTCTACTGACTGCTTGGCCATCTTCGTGCTCTGCTACGCGACGCCACCACCACGATGCACATGGAGAACACTACATATGGCATGCTACTATAGAGACCAGTATCTGCAGGGAGCCAACTGCAGCACTTCACACGGAGGAGGACGCGCCATCCAGAAGAGGACGGACATGGGCATTAGATGGCGCTCGCACGCCATTTTCGCTTGGATCCGTTGTATGGAAGGAAAGAGGGTGTTACAAAAACACGAATGGACTGACCTCTGAACACCCTTTAACACTCTTTGACGCCTAGTTTCTATTCAATTGTATGTAAATGCGCGAAGGTAAACGGGTGTTAACATGTACGTTAAGAAGGCATTCCTGTGCTATCAATGCTGACTTGAAGGTGTCCAGCACGCCACACTCCCCTTTCCTTTCCGCTTCATTCTCGGATCCTCTTCGTAAGCGCCACACACGAGCCCCAAACGCCAGTGAGCAGCTACTTAACACGAGGCACCACCATGGGCAAGGGCGGCAAGATCGGCGGCTACCTCACGTTCTGCGTGCTGCTGTCCCTCGTGTACGTCTACTGGGGGCAGCTCAGCGAGAACTTCCAGCTCACGTACGCGCACCGATCGCTGAGCGAGCTCGAGTCCGGCTCGGCGCCGCTCAAGAACGTCACGCTCTACAAGAACGGCTACTCGACGGGCGGCGTGCAGATGCAGGTCGGCGCGGACCTGCTGCAGGGCAAGAACGGCCGTGAGCTCGCCGAGTACTTCTCGCAGTTCATCGAGGTCGAGGGCATCCAGGCGGACGACGAAGCCAGCGCCGCGGACACTGTCTCGGTCGTTGCGAACCGCGTGTACAACGGCAACGGCAAGCTCTTGGAGTCGTACCAGGACATCAAGCAGGGCGACCGCGTGTACGTCGTCGCGCCGGGGCTGCTGTTCATGTTCCCGTTCGTGAAGCTCGGTCACCGCGTGTACCTGACGTCGAAGGAGAGTCCGACGGAGAAGCCCGTGATCCTCGAGTCGTTCACCGAGTCGCCGCGCACGTTCCACGTGCACAACTTCTTCAGCTACGAAGAGGCGGACAAGCTCGTCAAGCGCATCTCGGAGATCGACGACGAGCACAACCGTCTGCAGCAGTCGCACGTGGGTCACCAGAACGGCAAGAAGCAAGTGTCCCAGCACCGCACGAGCGAGAACGCGTTCGACCAGGTCTCGGAGACCGCCGTGACGATCCGCAAGCGCGTGTTTGACGTGCTGTCGATCGGCGAGTTCCAGGATGACATGTGCGACGGGCTCCAGCTGCTGCGCTACAAGCAGAAGCAGGCGTACATTGCGCACAACGACTACTTTGATAAGCACACGACGTCGACGTGGAACTGGGACCCGTCCCGCGGCGGCTCGAACCGCTTTGCGACCATGTTCCTGTACCTGTCGAACGTCACGCGCGGCGGACAGACTGTGTTCCCGAAAGCGACGATGCCCGAGGGGATCCCAGCCGAGTACGACCACCCTGCGAACGTGAAGGAGAACCAGGAGCTCGGCTCGTCGCTCTTCGAGAAAGGCTCGTGGGAGATCGAGATGGTGCAGAAGTGCTCGACCAAGCTGGCGTCGTACCCGCGCAAGGGCCACGCGGTGCTGTTTTACAGCCAGAAGCCGAACGGCGAGCTGGACCCGATGTCGCTGCATGGCGGGTGCCCCGTGCTCGACGGCACCAAGTGGGGGGCGAACCTGTGGGTGTGGAACAAGCGCCGCTACGGGCTCGACGAGTCCCACGGCGCGTCCAAGGAGTTCAGCGTGACGTTCCAGAACCCGACCGACAAGAAGATCGACTTGTACTGGTCGAGCACGCTCATGACGAGCATCGAGCCGCACGGCAAGGCGCTCTACACGACGTTCGACAACCACAAGTGGACGCTCAAGGACGGCGACCGCGTGGTGTTCGAGTTCGCGGGCAAGGCGGAGGACGGCGAGTCGCAGACGGTCGTCATCCCGCTCGAGTCGGTCAAGGAAGAGTTGTAAAGCAGGCACTTGCTTGGGACGCTGGAAGTATGTATATGCGTGTGGCACAATGAGGAGAGAGAGTGGTCATGCAGCGCAACGACACCATCATCTTCATTAATGAAAACGAGCATGAACCTCACCGAACAAACACTAGGTCTCTTCTACAAACACGCGTCATTCTTGCTCTATTATTCGTTAACCTTTCGCTTCTTGCTGACCGCAAACACTTTCTCCAGCAGCTTGTCGCCGTCGCCGAGCGAGCTCTGCTGCTTGCTGCTCGTCGGCGCCTTCTGCACGAACGAGCGGCGGATCTGCTGGTGCTGCTCGTCGCGGCTGCTGCTGGAGTTGGCACTTTTGCCGCTGCCATGCTTGCGCTCCTCCATCTTCTCGAACTTCTTCGACTGCTCCACCTTGTCCAGGTACGCCTCGTTCTCCTTCTTCGCCTGCGCGATCTCCATGCGCAGCTTCTGGTCGCGGATGCGGTTCTCGTACGCTGCAAAATCACAACAGAGAGACAACAAAAATGACGATGGTCAGACCCTGGCGTAACTTAAGGCGCGTACAACACTGAGAACGAAATGCTTATCGTACCGATCTTCTCGGTCAGGTGGTCCCACTTGAAGCCCTTGAGGTACTTGAGGTTCCAGATGTCGTCGTGGTAGTAGTCGCGCTTGCGACCGCCGATCTGCCGCGTGTTGAGTACTTTCGCGACCTGCTTGGCCACTTTCTTGTCCTCGAACTCGATCCACCCCTCGGTGTAGCTCTGCTTGCGGTTGCCGCCGGCCGACACGCGCTTCTTGTGGTTCGTCTTGTCCTCTGGCACGAGGTAGATGCGGTTGATGTCGCCGTACTTGCCCAGCAGGTGCTTGACCTTCTCGGGCTTCATGAACGGCGGCACGCGGCTGATGTAGACCTGCACCACATATAAAGCAATACATAGCACACGCACACTCGCGAGTCACACACGCATCATTCGACACAGAGCGCAACAGCTACAGAGTGTGTCCACGTACGACGCCGCGCTTCTCGGCGCGCTTCTTGAACGCCTCCATCTTCTCGCGCGAGAGGTCGAGCTTGGAGCGTCGTGCCGCCGCCGACGCCGCATCCTTCTGCTTGGTCTCCTGCTCAGCGTGCTCTCCCTGCTGCTCTTGCTCCTGTTGTTCTTCAAGCTCTGCTGCTGTCGTCGCGTGCACTTCGTCGTCCGCCATGGTGTTGCTCGTAGCTCTTCGTGCTATTCCTGTGTGTATTTGATTGAATGGTGGCAGCACTCAAAAACCCTTTCACAATTCGTACTTTACCGGATGCCAAAAGAGCCCATCCCATTCAACTGCCTTTTCATTGGCTAAAACAATATCGTCATTTAATTTACAGCCAATTACAACGCGCAAACGAAAGTTTCACATTCCCTCCCCTTTCGCACTTTGACTTGCAACGCAACACTTTCCTTTCTGCGTCAGCGACACCAAGTGAAGCAACGAGAAGAAGGCGAATGACGCAGCAGCAGCCGGTTGCCGCAGCGCCTGCGAATCCAAATGGGAATGCGCCGCCACCTAATGGCGAGGAGCCCGCGGCGCCGCAGACGCTCTTCGACCGCCTGTTCCCGTTCCTGCGCATGATCCTCTTCTGGTACCTCATCCAGACGTTCACGGGCAGCGGCGGGCCGCTCACGAGGATCCGTGAAGCCATGAGCCCGCCCACGGCCGACCCGATCGGTGACGCCGCCACCGCTGCGGCCACGGCGGCAAACACGCGCACGCTCGGCGACGTCGGCGATGCGCTCAACCTGCAGCAGCACAGCCAAGACCAGGTGCAGCAGAGAGGCAAGGGTGGCAAGGCGGTCACGCAGCCGCTCAAGACGTTCCGCAACGCGTTCCAGGTCGGCGACATGATCGACCTCCGCGTGTACGTGTCCCCCGACGAGCAGTTTCAGTTCAACTCGGAGCGTGAGCAGGAGCAGCTGCGCTGGTGGCTCAAGGACATCAAGTACCACCCGTCGGGCAACCCGGAGAACGAAGAAGGGCAATGGGTGCAGCGCCTGAACGTGACGGTGGACGAGCACTTGCTCACGAACGGCTCGCTCTACGCGCACGTGTTCCTGACGAAAGAAGGGTTCTCGCCCAACCCGGAGGACTTGGCGTACGACCGCATGGGCTGCATCTACCGCACGATCGAGCTCACGACGTTCCGTCCGCGCGACCAGATCACGAAGAAGCGCAACTTGCTGGACTCGCTCAAGGAGGACGAGAACGAAGCGAAAGAGGAAGAAGCGGTCGTGGCACCTGGAAGCAGCGTCGACCCTACCACGTACGTGTCCATGTGGAAGCCGTCGCTCACGGTCAACGTTGTGCACGACTCGACCGTGTACTCGGCGAAGCTCAAGCCGCCGCCGTTCCTCGCGACCGGCATGGACATTGACCACGAATCGCAGTTGTACCTGCCGGTGCTCTACATGAACGACTTTTGGATCCTGGAAGAGCACTTGCTGCCGGTGAACAACTCGGTCACGGCGCTGCCGCTCGAGCTCTCGTTCTACCCGCTGCATCTGTACAAGTTTGCGCTGTACACACAGATGGAGCAGAACTTCCAGAACCAGCAGAAGACCGGTACATCCACGAAGAAGGACACGGACAAGATGAAGGCCATGTTCATCGAGACGAACCCGTACTTGCTGGGCATCACGGTCTGCGTGTCGATGCTGCACTCGCTCTTCGACTTCCTGGCGTTCAAGAACGACGTGAGCTTCTGGCGCAACCAGAAGTCGCTCGCGGGGCTGTCGCTGCGCACGATCGTGCTCAACACGTTCTTCCAGCTCGTGATCTTCCTGTACCTGCTGGACAACGACACGTCGTGGATGATCCTCATGAGCTCGCTCATCTCGCTGCTGATCGACTTTTGGAAGATCAAGAAGGCAGTGCGCATCTCGCGCGACGAGAACAACAAGATCGTGATCTCGGGCGAGGAGTCGTACAACGACTCGCCCACGGCTGAGCACGACCGCGTGGCCGTGGCGCACCTGTCGTTCGTGCTCTACCCGCTCATCGTCGGACACGCGTTCTACACGCTCACGTACGGCGTGCACAAGGGCTGGTACTCGTGGGTCATTTCGAGCCTCACGAGTTTCGTGTACGCGTTCGGGTTCATCATGATGACGCCGCAGCTCTACATCAACTACAAGCTCAAGTCCGTGGCGCACCTGCCGTGGCGCGCGATGGTCTACAAGTCGCTCAACACGTTCATCGACGACCTCTTCGCGTTCGTGATCAAGATGCCGTGGATGCACCGCCTGAGCTGCTTCCGCGACGACCTCATCTTCTTTATCTACCTCTACCAGCGCTGGATCTACCCGGTGGACGTCACGCGCACGAACGAGTTTGGGCAGGGCGGACCAGGCGAGGAAGCGGAAGCCGCTGCTATTGCAAATGGAACTGCTGGTGCTGATGAAGCGAATGCCAACAACCAGATCGAAGCGGCTGTGAACGAGAGCGAAGGTGTCGGAGAATCGACCGAGTACCTCATGTCCAAACGCTCCAAGACGCTCCAGCAGCCACCACAGGAGGAGAACGTGAATGACGTGGACTAAAGATTGGGGGCTGGTTGGTCAGGAAGACCGAGTTGAGGCTCGCTTGTGGTTGTGAAAGAGGGCCAAGTTGCTTGCTGTATCGTTTGATATGAGAGAGAGAAGAAGGATGAAATAATAGAGAAACCCTTCACAACCAGCCTGTGTCTCTTTGGTCGTTTGGTATGCAAACGCATTGTGGGGAAACGCGCGGCGCAGGCCATCGTTCGTTTTGTTCTCACTCGAGCACAGGACAGCGTCTGAGGAACAAATAGGCATCAGTCGAGGCAAGCATATTGACGAAGGTGTGTTAAGGTGCATCGAGGGATACTCCTACTAGAAACATAAGCCTACGCAAATGCGCTGCCGCAATCACATGCAGACTCGGACGTCGTGTGGGTGCAGACGATTGGCGTGGATTTGCTGTGTGAGTCGAGATTTGCCAGCTTTGCGCCAAGTTGACAAGATCAACCAAAAAGATAGCGAATGAAGTTGTGCCAAAGAACATACATGTGGATAGAGCGACACTCTGGACTCCCTGATCACGAGTCCCAAGAATTTCTTCAGTATTTTCACCAGCTCAAGCCAGACCTTCGAGCTTTCCCTGATTCTTCTTCTTATGCGCTCCCTTGAAGACTTCCCTTTCATTATCATCTCCATTTCAGCTGGTTCCACTTGGCAAGAGGAGACCATATTTTGGGTGCCGAGCGGGACGTCGGATAGGAGTTTCCTCGTGATGAAAGATAGATTCGATTTAGAATTCATGTCTTTGTACAAAGGAGAGGTCAGCACAGGAACATTATCAGCCGTGGTTGTTTGCTGACCGTGAGTGAGTGTGATTGATAGACCGCAAATGCGCGCCGGAATTGGCAGTACCAGTATCAAGCATCATCTTTCGCACGTCTTCAGCTCATTGATCGAGACGTGAGGGAAGTATGAAAATGAAACACTAACGTTGAGCAAAAATACTAGGGATGGGAATAACGCCAGGTTGTGCCTTAAATGCTCTTCTTCCACCAATCAAAACTGAACTGTGGTTGTATCCTTTGCCAATTTCATCTGGGTCGTCGTTTAATAAAACCTCGACGTCGATCCACATAACGGATATTTAACCTCGAAAACGAGGTTTCATGTGCCAGTACAACAGGCACAAACCTTTCCGCATCTTCTTGATGATGGTCCTTTTTGCAGGAAACATTCATTACGATTGCCGGATGAGGAAAAGGAGCTGCGCCTCTATTCAATGAAGCGAGAGCGGACACTGTTGCAGCATAATTCATGCTTTCTTAGCGGCCGTGCGAGGTCCGAAAAGGGAGCTCCGAAGCACAAAATACTGATCGCATCTTTCTTTTTCTATTGTGTCGAATAACAGAAGGATGAGGACGAGGCAAAAAGCAAAAAAATGAGATTTCCCCTCTCTTGTTCCTTTTTCTTTCTCACTACTGTACAGTTAAATGCAACAAAAATACCAGTCATTAAACTCCTCTGCATAGATAAATACGAGGTTTCTGTAGCAAAAAGACTTGGTAAATCGATCTACACGAAGATAAATACGCATTCGCAATAAACACGCAATCCGAAAGCGCGCACTCGACTCATCACTCACTGTACTTTTCATGTTGACAAGAGTAGGTACGGGACCTGAAGGTTTTTCGGCGTTAAACCTCGCGAGGTTTTTCGCGTCTGGAGTGGGTTGGGGGCGGGCAACTGGCGCGGGCTGCGAAAGTGCGTTGAGTGAGAAGCAAAGCGCGGTGCTGAGCGCAAGAAGAACGAGACGAGGAGGAAGAAGAAGAAGGTGCGTGGGTGTGTGGGTGCGGGCTCTGTGAGGGTAAGGCCCCCTTTATAGCATCAGGCACATGCTAACGAACGTCTCCTCTCTCTCTCTGTATGTGTATGTGTGCATGACAGCTCTTGTTGCCGCGATCTCTTCCACGCGCGAACTGCTTCCTTCGACTTCCCGCACGAGTGTTACAAGCCTCACGCTCGCTCTCAAATCAATTCCCTCGGGTTTAAAGTTGAAACCACTGGTGCGTGTCCCTCCCCTCTTCTGGTAGTGTCGTGACGCGCGGTTATTAGTGTGTGTAGCTTTCTTTCTTTCTTTCCCTCCCTTCTTTGTGTGCTGACGTTCTGTCTATTGGTATGCTACGTGGGTGGAACAAACACAGTGTGGGAGAAAGTGACGGGTACCAGCGAGTAGGATCACGACGACAACAACAGCAGCAGCACAGACGCGATGGAGTATGAAGTGTTGTGGGGCGATGGTCCGCTCGGACTCACGCTGCGCCCCGATCTAGGCGAAGACATGCCGCCGGTGGTCGGACGCATCACGCGAATGGACTCGGCGGCGGCGCTCGCCAAGGTCGCCGTCGGCCACATGCTCGTGAGTATCAACGGTGTGGACACTGCGCGACAGGGGTACGACCATGTCGTGGGCATGCTGCAGAAGATCTCGCGACCAGCGACGCTGCGCTTCCGTGTGCCTCGAGCTTTTGCAGGTCCGCCAGGGTTGAACAGCTTCAGCAGCGGCGGCATGCCGAGCCTCCCGATGGCGCCAGGCTTCCGATCCCACTCGCGCACTTCCGACCGAAACTCGGCGATGTCGTCGATCTCGGACCCTGGCATGCGCACTTCTTCGCGTGAGCAGTACACGGTCGTGTGGACGGAAGGACCGCTCGGTATGATCCTGCAGCCAGACAAAGACGATTGCCACGTGCCGTGCATCCGCAAGATCACGGGCAAAGGAGTAGGAACAGGCATGGAGCGCGCTTCGGTCGGCGATATCTTGGTGGCAGTGAACGGACAGGAGACCAAATCGCTTGGCTTTCGCAGCACGATCTCGCTCTTGAAGACGATCCGGAAGCCTGCGGTGCTCAAGTTCAAGCGCATGCGCCGCACGCTCGCGAGAACGCCCTCGTACAGAGACCAACCGAGTCCAGCTCCGCCCGTCCCAGTCGCGTTTGCGAATGATGTCAACGTGTACGACATTGTGTGGAGAGAGGGCGATCTGGGTCTGAAGCTCAAGCCTGGTCGCCACGATGTGCCGGTGTTGAGTAAGCTGACGGGAAAAGGCAATGCGAGTGGGCTACAGTTTGCGAGCATTGGCGACGAATTGGTGTCGGTGAACGGAAGTCCTGTGGAGGGCGAAGCGTACCAAGACACGCTTCGTATGCTGAAGCACTCGCCGAAACCTGCTGTGCTGCGATTCCGACGCGTGGCGCCTCGCGTATCGGTGGCATCGGACCCTGGTTTCTCGAGAGACACGGATAACGGTCGACGAGGACCTCACAAGCCGGTGTATGCGATGGATCCGCCGAGACGAGAGCCTGAAGTGCGAAAGAAGAAGAAGAAAATCCCTCTCGATGTCGCGAAAGAGCTCGTCGCGGCATCGCTTGGTGTGGACGGGAACATTGCGATTTTCGCGGGTATGCCGATTCAGTTGATCGAAGAAGGAACTCCGCAGGCACATTTGCTTCGCAAGGAGGCGAAGATCTGCATCATGGGAGGAGGGCGACCGCTCGGCGGTGCAGTTGCAGCTGAGCGACGGGACGGTACTCCCCCGGTGTCATCGAACCTGGCTGCGAAGGAGTCTCTCATGCGAGCCGAACAAGAAGCCCGTGTGTTGCAGGAGGCGCTCGAGAAGGTGAAGAACCAAGCGAAGAAGTACGAGGAGATTTTGGGAACCCAGAAGCGAGAACATTTGCTGGCATCCGCGATTCGCAACAAATCGGAAGAAGTGGTTGGGCGTCAGAACAACATGATTGCAGAGCTCGCGACCGTCATTTCGGGCTACCGACGCGAGTCGTACACGGAGCTTGAAGTGGTTCCGGTCGTTCTCGACGACAAGGATCACCAGTCGCTGATGGATGATCTGGAGAATGTCATGAACATCCCAGTCGTCGTGCCTGCCACCAAGTACTGTGCGGAATGTGGTGCGACCGAGACGGAGTCGCAGTTGGATCTGGACGATGATGGACAGTATTACTGCAAAGACTGTTGGGAGAAATTCCTCACCACCGGAGAGAGCCACTCCGCTGTTGTGGAAGCCGCACCACGAGCCGAACCACCAGCACCAGCTGTGGAGGAGGTCGTGCCACCTCCGGCGCCTCAACTGCCGGAGCCCGAAGCTCCTCCTCGTTCAGTGACGCGAATGAAGTCGGAGAACAAAGCGCTCGAGGAGAAGAATGCGCGTCTGGAAGCAGAGAAGAAGCTGATGGAGCTCAAGGACCTTCGCAATTCTGGCACCATCCCTCACATGGATCGCCAACCAAGTATGACTGCTGTGGACAGAAACAAGCGCGACCGCCGCGGTTTGGAAGAGTTCGCTCGAGCGCTGAGAGAAGAAGAGGAGCGTGCGCGCGCGGACGGCAATGTCGTGTTGGCAAAGAAGCTGAGTGCGCAGATATCGCGCATCGAAGCGGATGCCGGTCTCAGTCCAACGTCAAGCGCGCCTACCGAGCACAGCGTTTCGTCTCCGCTTTCTAATATGGGCGACGTCGCGGATGCGATTGAACCCGAATCTGGTGGCTTCTACCGCAATGGCCACAGCAGCAGCTCGCAGGGCATCGTTCGATCGACATCTGGCACACTGAATGCGCCAACGTCTGTGGGATCGCTGAAGCGCGGTGTGAGTGTGGATGGCGCGACCATGATGGCAAGTATAAATGCGAACGCTCCAGTGCCGACTCGCCCGCCATCGCCACCGAAGGCAACGCCAGCAGCGGCGAACGATTATGACGATGTGAACTCGGACGAAGAAGCGGACGACCACGTGGAAATGAGCGACCAGGAGGAAGGCGGCGACTCATTCCTGCGGGAAGTGGAAGAGAAGAACTTTGCGCTTGCGCGACAGCTCGACGAAGCCCACAGCGTGGTCGAGCGTGCGCGCATGTCGATCATGCTGTCCGGCTCGGACGACGACGGCGGCGACGATTTCGGCTTGAGCGAAGAACAGATTAGTTTATTTAAGAAACTAACGAGCCAGGCAGACGAGCGTATGTCGACGGTCGACCGCTTGCACCCGGAGGACGACTCGGACTCGGACTCGGAAGGATCCGAAATGGGCGGCGACGACGACGACGACGAAGAAGACGACGGCGTGTGGATTTAAGTGAGGCACCAATGTGTTGTGTTGGGGATCGATCTCCTCTTGTCAGTAGATTTGTTTATTTCTCTCTCCCTCTCCTTAGATTTGTCACCCCCTCCACCAGTCAGTCAGCCAGCCAGCCAGTCTCCTCGATGTCTTTTGGCTGTCGCTCGCATGCGAGCCCGCCAAAGCAACAAAAAATCTTTATCAACCTCTCGTTTGCAGTCGCGAAACATAATAAACAATTTGTCAA
Source organism: Globisporangium sylvaticum (assembly GCA_023334975.1). Classification (NCBI taxonomy): domain Eukaryota; phylum Oomycota; class Peronosporomycetes; order Pythiales; family Pythiaceae; genus Globisporangium; species Globisporangium sylvaticum. The sequence continues at coordinate 14,575 of JAADVK010000339.1, forward strand.
GTCTGTCCGTCGTGAGTTTTGTTTTTTAGTACCTGTTGAGCTCTTCGTCTACACTGACGACGTGATTGTTGGTTAGTGCTTCGTCTACACGCATGGGCTGGTTAAACTGAAAAGGTTGAGACGTTGAGACTAATGGGAAACGGAAATGCTACTACGCACGCTGGTGTTTACTAATCTTCTTTCCTTTTCTAACATGTCGGATGATGTTTTGTGTGTTTGTGTTGTTCTTCTTCAACGCATAAATTACTCAGACCCATATACAAATCTGCTTCTTACATACTCTGTGCACTACTTCTTCTTCTTCTTCTTTTAATTATGTGTGTGTGTGTGTGTGTTCTTGGTGATAAATTAGCCCCAGAGACTGAGGAGGTTGGCGTTGATGGTGGTCGTCGTGTCGCTGAAGAGCTCGTTCGACGTGCCGGGGTGCACGGCGGCGAGCGCCTCGATGTCGCCGAGCGAGTTGGTGCTCCACATCGTCGGCAGGAAGCTCATCGGCTCAAAGTCCTGGAACATCTCCGAGATGCTCGAGATCTTGAGCTGGTCCCAGCTGCTCGCACCGTCGTCTTCGTCTGCGTTGTCGTCGTTGTCCGTGTCACTATTCGCCATGAGCGTGTCCACCGTCATGGGCTCGAGGTACGTGACGCCCATGCCGGCGGCGCTCTCTTCGCCCGAGCGCGGGGAGTCCGACGAAGGGCTCGCGGCGCTGTGCTGCGGCGTGGATGGGATCATGAGGTCTTCGTCTTCTGTGTCTTCTTCGTCTTCGATGCTCACGCGCTTTACGGACGTCTGGCTCCGTGTCTTTGCGGTGGAGCGCGAGGCCGAGGACGAGACCTTCGCGCGCGCCGCCTTTCTCTGCTTGCTGCGGTTGCGCAGCCCGCGCTCCCGTCGCTCGTGCTTCTGGCGGTACTTCTGCGCGTGCGTCATGGTCTGGCGCGAGTTCTTTGTGCCGACAAAGTCCGCGATCGCCTTCCACGGTCCAGAAGGATACGTCTTGAGCGCCTCGAGGAAACGCTCGTGCTCCTCGTCGGTCCACGCCTTGCCCTTGTTCTCCTGTGCGATCGCAGCGGCGAGTGCGCGCTCGGACTTGGTTTTCTTCGGCCCCTTGTTGTTGCTGTTGCGCTTGTTGCTGCCGGACTTGGCGGTCGACGCCTGCGCTGCGACGACGGCGAGAGGCGGCAGCACACCGGCGGGGGCTGCCGAGAAGAGTTCTTTCTGCACGCGCTTGGAGATCGTCATTCTGGCTGTTGCTGTTGCTGCTGCTGGAGCTGCTGGATGAAGAGGAGGAGGAGAGCTGGCTGGGGCTTGTGCGGAAGGTGAGAGATTCGGGAATGAAGGCTCGCTCGCAGCCAGCGGCTTTTTCTCGCAGGCTGCAGCTTGGACTGCACGCACGACTGTACGCTCGCAGGCGGCTTTCCTGGTCGCGCTTTACCAACACTCTCGTGCAAAATCCTGACGACTGTGTTATGTGAATGTTGGTCGAGCGGCTGGCGGCAGATTTCAGCCAATCACGAGCGGACAAGCTCATCTGAGTGGGTACAAAGTGGCTGGCTGAACCATCAGATAGCCTATTTGGAGCTTCTGGGAGGGAAGAAGAACTGATTTTCTTTGTGAGTGCGTGGAAGAGAAGACTGCCGAATAGAATATGTCGGTGCTGCAGTATGTGACAGCCAGAATCAGTTCGCACCTCCTCACGAGAGGATGGAATGGATGGATCGATCGCGCCTGTTTGGCTGATGCGCTGTCTCCTTTGAGCCGCGCGCTTTCAAAGCCAAGCGGCACCACCACACAGAAAGTTCTGCCCTGCCTGCGTGGATTTTTTAGCGTGCGTGTGTAGCCATCGGCTGCTTCTTCAACCACCACTTGATGCGCTGGCATGCGCATGGCAAGTGACGCGCCGCAGCCTTCAAAAGAGAGCGCACAACCGCCACTCGTTTAATTGAATTGCAACTGCCAAGTGCGTGAAATAAATATAACTCCGAATGACTCAGTACACTGCTTCTATCTCTTTTCTCTCAGCTGGCGGGCCACATCTGCTGGGAAAAGCCGCCACCCGCGAGCGTATCCGCCACCTCGTTTGAGAACACACACAGCTCTTCTGCGTCCACCACCGCCACTGGCAGGTGCAAACCCATAGACGACACGTGGCTGCCCTCCCCCCACATCACGATGGACGAGTACGTGTTCTCAAAGGCACCGAGAGCTGCAAAGTCCGAGACCATCTCCATGCTGCCACCATAATGACTCTGCAGCAGTTGCTGATGCTGTTGGTGGTGGTGTGCTTGCTCTTGAGCCCGGCCGTGCGCGTCACCCCACGAGAGTGTCAGGTGCCGCGCGTCATCAGCGCCAGTTGACGTCATTGACGTTACGTGGGACCTTGCGTGGATCAGCGCAGCATCATCGCGTGGAGCTCCGTTAATCGCTGCGGGATGCGCCACCGGAATGCGATCCAATGGTGGGGCGTTCTCGTGAGCGGCAGTTGTTGAGACGTTACGATGGAGTGGCTCTTGGGGAAGTGCTAGCGGCTGGAGTCTGTTAGCGCGTTCTTCTTCGTCCTCCTGACTTGGGAACAGCCGTTGCTGCTGTTGCTGGCGACTCTCCACCAACCTGCGCGTCTGGATCTTGAGTCCTCGCTGGTGGCGCTCGAGCTTCTGTCGGCACTTTTGCGCGTGCGTCATGGTCTGGCGAGGCGTCTTGGTGCCCACGACCGCGGCGATCACCTTCCAGGGTCCGCCGGGGAATAGTTGCAGCGCTTGAATGAAGCGCTCATGCTCCGCCGGCGTCCACGTCTTGCCTTTGTTGCTGCAGTTGGCATTGCAAACCTGGTGATGGGTGCTGTTGTGTTCTTGTGCTTGTGCTGTGGTGCTGTTGTTGCCGCTGGTGGTGGCTGGAGTGGCGGTGTCTGTGGCTGATGGGGGAAGAGCTGCTGGCACCAACTCAGCCTGGTGCTGGTCCTTGTTGGATCTGCTCTGAGGTGTCGACCGGGGCTCGCTGGGGAGCACGTTCGAGAGCTGCGTCTGCACTCGCTTCGTGATCGCCATGGGAGTGAGCTGTGTCGCTTTGCGCGCAATTGTATCTTGTGAACAATTCACGCACAACTGGGGAAATTCGAAAATGCATGCAAGTCCACGCCAACTACCAATGCTCGCAGCATGTCCCTGGAGCTTGGACGCAGCAATAGCAGCTGCAATAAACGCGCATGTGTAATTAGGGACTGGCATTCAGCGCGATCTCAACTGGTTTGGGGGGTCTCAACGTATATGGCGCGAGCTCAAAGTAGATGAAGTGATCTCCGTTGTCACAAACGCGGGTGATGCTGCAGTTCCCGAGCCAACCTTTTGCCGCACAAATCAGTTGAAAGCTGAGTTTTCAAGCTTTTGAAGCTGATAAATTAAGTTTCAAATGCGAAAACTGAGTTTGGGGGTCGAAAAAACTAGTTTTCGCAGTGATTCCAGCCTGTGAAAATTAATTTGTTCGACTCCCAGCAAGCTCCAAACTGAGTTTTCGCCTCTGAAACTTAATTTATCAGCTCTCGCTGGACGGTGATGTGCGCCACATCATCACAACACAGACAAGACTCGATTGATTGTGAGAATGGAGTGATGACAATGGAGCTGCTGATCCATTCGGTCGGTCCCCCATTGTGTCCTCATGTGAGCCATTGTATTGTGAGCCATTGGTAAACCGCACGCACATTTATAAACTTCATCTCTCTCGCTGTATGACTGAGACGGAATATTTGGGTGGGGCGAGGGCGGAATGTTTGGGTGGAGATATCATTTCCTTATTGTATTGCACTTGCACACGCAGGCTTTTCCCCCATCACTCTAACATTGTTTAGTATGCGCTGAGAGCCAAGAACGGACGTAGAGCGATGACCGTGCTTCCGTCCTGTGTGATGAATTAAGCGATGTGGCAAAGCGGTGTGTCCGTCATTCACGCCATCAAACGCGCTTCGTATCGCTCACACATCACCAAGTCCAGGTCGGCTTGGTCGCAAAATGAGGGGTTCTCATGAAGGCTGGTAGGCGGCCATCGACGGATTGCGTCCGCATTGCGTCTCGGCGTTCAGCTGTCCGAGAGTGGCATGGCTGCTCTGGCCCCAGACCAGATCTCCTCCCTCTTGCTGCTCCTCCCTCTTGATGTGTCAGGCTCAGGAGCGCAGTCAGCATCATTTCCATGCGGGGACGACTTGTCCGCTTGGCTTTGGCAGGCCGACAAACGAAGAACGTTGCACCGAATGCGAGAACAAATTTCGGCCTTCTCGGGGACGACCGCGTTGGCTATCACAGATCGAGCAGTTCCCCAAATTCGTGCCATGTATACCAGCGAGAGTCGAGCAAGTGCCACTTTCGGAGTACTTTGTACAGTACAAGCCGCGAGTGGTCCCACCATCGCGAGGTCTGCTGCAGCAGAGTGTCCTCCTTTCCTTCATCCGGTGGGCAACAAATTTAGTGCCGACATGAATCCTCATCAAGACGACCCACTGCGAATGCGTAGGCTGCAATTACAGCCTGCTCAAACCAGCCTGCTCACCTCACCGACATCCCTGGAGCAATGAGTCTTTCCATGCCTACCACACATCCAGCAATCTCAAAAATGCACTCGTCAGAGCCGCCATATTGTCCAAGAGCTCTCCGTTGTCAAATCCAGTTTTGCAAAAATGATGGAAAATGGACAGCTCATCTTGATGTTGCAGTTCTCCCAGAGTGATGGTCGCCGGAGTGACGGTTTCTTGCCGTTTCGCTCCAGCAGGTCACTTGCCACATTTCGCCCGCGCGCTTCGTCTCTGCACCGCACAAGTGCAGGTTCACTGAATCGATTCTGAACTTATTTTTTGCAAAGTGTTGTTCATCAAGAGCTCCGCAAATTCTAAAAAACAAACACTTTTGCGTAAATATGAGAGAGAACGAAAAGCGCGTCGTCACCTTGAAGCTGCAAACAAGGCTAAAGATTTTGCTTTTTTGTTTTAAAAGCCATCGCATCACAACCACATCCCCACTTTTTCATGCCATGCGTTGCTGAGTTGTTCTCTCCAACACGCCAAAGATATTGGGGGCGACGTCGTGTTCTTCGTGTGGCTGTGTTTTATTTTTAGATCCTGCTTGGATCCTTTTGCGTAGCTTGCTAAAGAACTGTGACGAATCCTTACAACTTTTTTCAAATTATAGTGTTGTCTGCATTCAGCCGCAATTTTTAGCCGGATTTTCGTAGACCCTCTCTTGTTGATTCGGGACAGTGGCATCCTGGAACCTTGGTGGTTGAGTGGTCAGAGACATGATGAACAACTCTGGCCTCAAATGACATTTGCGCTGGTGATGACACGGAATGTGGAATGCTATCGAGCGACGGCAATGGTGGCACTCATTCCGACTTGCCCGCATCATGCGGGCAGAAAACCCGGGCTCGACGTACAGTTGATTTGCTTGCTTATCAAGCGTGGCCAGACAGCAAGAAGCCCGCTGTACTATCTAGATTTTGTGCGTGCGCAAGCCCTCGTTTGTCAATGGCACTTTCGAGCGCAAGTGCAACAAGTCTATTTCACTGCAAGCCGCACAAATAAAAAATAAAAACGCAGTGCTGCCGCGCGCCGTTGATCATCATAAGAAGCAGGCTGGTTTTCTATGGATCGGCTCTGCCTCAGCTGGCTCAAGTCAGGCACGGCAGCGCCATCTGCCTGCTTCATCTTGACAGATTGGTCACTTGGGACGTGACAGCCGCGCGCGCGAGTGGCGCTTGCTGCTGGTTGCGGATGGTGGCGCTTGCTCGCTGTCAACTGGTCCCACAAACATCGATCGCGTGTATAATAGCGTTTTGCTGACCTTAGCCTGCGTTATTAGGCTGAAGCAAGATGGAGGGATGTTTGCAAATTAAACGCGATCCCGGTGAGGATGATGGCACACGCTAAACGCCAAGCAAAAGCCCTCATTGCCCTCGTTGCGCGTGGTCCCTCCTCCAACAAACAGTGTCCGCGTCACAATGGCACCCGCATCAAGCGCATCTTCAAAGTTTAGAGTCCAAACCAACAAAAATCAGCAAAAGTGAACGAAATTCACCAAAATGAGGGTCATAACGTGAGAACTGGTGCAGAAATTCAAGGTAAAGATCCGCTCGTTTATAGTTTATCAGCCAGGAGGAGTTTTGTAGGTGGAGAACATATGTGTATGAAGAGAGATGGCTGCATTTGTATAAGCAAACGCAAATGCAACTCGCTGTAATCTGCTCGTTCGTACGCTTGTGTGTGTATGTGCCTCAAGTCCCCCTCGGAGTGAGCATGTGCAATGCAGTGCGGGGCTTTGGTGGTGACATTTTCGATGAACTCTCAACACGCCGAGACACTCCCACACGCGGCGTGGCAACGATAGTGACAGGCTGAAAAGTCAAGAACATTTTTTCAAGTTTCTTTCTATAAATCAACAAATGAGCGATAGAGAAACGCTAGCGGACGGACATTCAGGCTAAAAGCGTTTCTTGGTTGTCGAGTAGGACCAGTGCGAGCCAGCAAGCGAACGATCGAGCGCATGGAAGAGAAAGCCTGGTGAATGAATATGCCGCAGGAACTGCATCGGCAGACAGACATTCAGCCACGAACTGCGACCTCAAAACACAATCGATGCTAACAGCATGGATTTTTCCCACATTCATTTTATAGCTTGCGGCTATCTCAACAAAATATAGCCTGGGGTTTTCTATAATCAATTTAGTCTGCCGCCCTCTATAATTTACAAGTGACTTGGAGTTTGTATGGTCGCACTTCCAATTAACAAACCCATCGTTTCAGCGCAAAAAGCGTGTTGTCTTGTTTTCTTTCGAATTTCTTGGAAAGCAAGCTGGCTCGTCTTCCGTGCCAGTTTGGTTTCGCGGCATACTGTGCGGCCCGTGTACGGTACGTAAGCCAAGTGTGGTGGGGAATTTTCAAGAGAGCGCGCGAGAGAGAAGAAGAAACGAGCCACCGCGTCATCCGGCCACTCTCTGCTGCTGAGTGAGTGATGGATGGATGGATGGGTCGGTCGAGTGTCCGTGTGAGACCTATTACAATGACCAGTGCTCTTGTGCTTGTGCTTGCGTTGTTTGCCACAACAGTAGGTGTATAGAGAGAGCGTCTCGATCTTTTTTCTTCCTTGCTTGCGTCGTGAGTGGCGGCCGGCGTCAGTTGAAGATTTGCGTCCTCCGTCCCAAAGCGTGTCTTCTCAGTCTGCGCGCTTACACCCGCCAGCCAGCCAGCCAGCCAGCCAGTCAGCCACTGCTCTACTATAGCAAGTCTCTATCATGTCGTTTGATCTCGGCCAGCGCTCGCCCCAGGACGGCGGCTCGTGGTCGCCGCAGGAGTTCGGCAAGGCCGGAGGCATCAGCGAGGGCCGCGGGCTCTGGACGCCCGAGGAGCACGACCTCTTCATCGACGGCATCAAGCTCTTCCCGTCCGGTCCGTGGAAGGACATCGCGACCCACGTGGGCTCGCGCACGGCGCGCCAGACCATGACGCACGCGCAGAAGTACCGCCAAAAGATTGCGCGGCGGCTGCGCAACGTGCGCATGAGCGGCAAGTACAACCTGCCGCACAGCCTTGACCGGTCCTCGCGCTTCAACGCGCTGCTCTCGAACGACGAGCAGTTCAACGACTCGATCCTCGCCACGGCGCTCGCGATCGCCGCCGAGAAGGAGCTCGACATGCTCGGCGACCTGGACGGGAACAACTCGCCCGTGGGCGACGTCCCGCCCGAGGCGTACCAGAGCCTGCCCGGCGCGCTCGACTACGCCAACGGCGAGAACACCGCGTACTTCCTCGAGAGCGAGAACGCGTCCATGGACACGGACGACCTCGAGTTCGAGAAGTGCATGGACTTCTTGATCGCCACGTTCCACCGCGAGTCCTAAGCCCAGCAAGCGTCGGAGCGTCCAGCAGCAGACAGCAGGCAGCAGCAGGTCAAGATCAAGATCAAGAAGAATGCAGCAGAGCAAGCAACGCGAGCAGGTGCGCGTATTTATTTTAATGAGCGATGGACTCATGGAGCCACACATTGCTCTGTAGCTCCCCGCGCAGTTGCGAGAGCCGAGCCCCGTCCGGCAGTGCGCGAGATGAAGACGAAGAAGAACAAGACGAAGGAAGCGACAGAGATGCAAGCGTTTGAAAATAGTGTTAGTTAAGCCGCCATCAAGCATGCGCGCTCCCTGTAAGTATAGTTTTATTGCGCCAAGCCACCCATAGCAAGCCACCATCACCCACTCTCTATCTATCTCATGTGCAGCGTGCAATGAGAGAAGAAGTAGGTGATGAATGAACAAAAATGCATGATAATGTGCGAAAATGCATGGTGAATATTCGATTGCGACTGAATGAACGAGTTCACCTGCATGTGTGTGGTTCACGCCGGTCATCCGTTGCTTGCTTTGTTTGTTGCCGCCATGGTTGCTGCAGTGATTGATGGATCGGGGCAGAGTGGCCAGTGGGCATCAGTCAACCCATCCATCAAGCCGCCAGCACCAATTGTGAGCGTGGCTGTTCCGAGCAGCGATGCGAAAGGATTGCACATACTCGGCTGAGAAGGCTGCGAAAGCCACTCGAATCGGTTCAGAAGGCGCCATTATCAGCTCAAATCAGGGAGACCCACTCTCTGACAAGCAACGCGCTGTTGACGACGGTGCAGCTTTTGAGATTATGCACAAATAGAGAACCTAAAACAAAATAAAAACGATGTGCAGAAGCTTTTCTAGTAATATTCAATCGTAAAGTCAGTCAGCACGACGATCCTACATGGATAATGTTTGCAAATACGGGTCTTCATTGAAGATTGTAAGAACGCGAAACGACATGAAAGCGGTACACAGTGGTCCCCTTGCTGAACCGAAGCGACGCATTCGATGTCGTCCATAGAAACTACAATGACCGAATTTAAAGAGGAAATGTGGGAAAGTCTTTGGCGATTCAAATCACACAGAAAACCAATATACAGAGGCTATATCCAAAGTACAAAGTAATGCTGATTCGTTCCTTCAATATTGCGTTTCCCGAAGCGACGGGGGTCCTTCGGTTCAGCGCCGATCTGTTATCTCGGTCTTTCTATGAGCGTGTCTCACTGACCAGAATGGCTTCAACTGGACCGAAGAAGACGGCTTCTCGTGATCAGTCATTCCGCGCAAAGCCATCATCACGCGATTGGATGTCACGAGGCAACATCGCGGTTGTGATGGCAACCTTTGGTCGCACGCACGCTGATCTCAGCAATATCGAGAGAATTTGCATGCCTCAAAGGCGAATCTTGGGCTTGAGAGAGAACTCAACTCAAACACCAAGAGCTCCAGCCTGACCTCACTCGCTCGCGCGTGCCTGTATTCGCCTCAAGGATATGCGCGCGTGACTCAGGCGGCGCTGAGTGTAATGGAAATGGGCCGACTGATTATTACTGTTTGTCTGCTTTGCTTTACGAAGTCTGCAGTCGATGGATGGGAATGGCGATAGATCGAGATCTTCTTCCTGTGGCGTCAGACAGCAGCGCTCGTGTACATTGTACATGCATGAGAGCGTGGGGGTATGAGTAGTATTGTATGCATATAATAGCGGAAGATGCCACGCTTTGCAGAACTGCGTTCGTATCGTTCGTTCGTTTTGTTGCCTGTATGAGGATCTTTCGCAAGGCTCCGGGGTTGCTGGTATGTTTGCCAGTGGTGGATAGATTCCATTCTGCTAGAGCCAACGTTCGTTGTTGTGGCTGTCTGGCCGTTCGAAACTGGTCGCTGCACGACTGACTTGTCGTCTCTCAATGACCTAATAGCTCTGCAGCGGGTCATCGATGGTGAAGCGAGCAGTACACGAGCAGCCCCTGCTGCTCTCATAACAACAACGATGTAAATCACTCGAGTACTTTACAGCGAGTGAGTTCTCAAGAGAACATATCCAGGCTCTTTTGATTTCGACCTGCACGCTTTGTCCAGAGCTCCTCGGATGTTGACCCGGCGACTGGACCAATTCTTTTGTGAGTTGGTGTACAGTTCACTGCCTTACTTGCTGAGGCAAAAAGCTGACAAAATAAATGGTTGGAGGTTTCGATTTGCAGTCGGAACTTTCGGCGAAAGACAAACATGTAAAGACGGAGGCAAAGTGCCGAATGGAACTGAACGGCTGCGCAAACCTTGACCTTCACATGCCTCAAACTTCAAGAATGCGCTTCTCCTTCACAAACACAAAAGCAGCCCAAAAGTCAGGAAGAAAGCCCAGTTTGTAGTGAGTCATTTCGCCAAACCATCAACACGAGAACCAGCAGGTTCGCGCTTTGGAAAGTTTGAGCTCAATTGAGTGCGCAACTTCTCAAACTGTCTGACAAACGAGTCCAAGGACCAAGTGTTTGGTGTTTTCTGACGAGCGTTCCTGGAATCGTATTTATCTTGCTTTCAGTATGTCGAGTGCTATGCCTCGAGCGCTTTTCCAGTTTGTTTGAAATCTGGTCCTCATCACTCAGCAGAAACTGATTCTGACTCTGCGTGCCGTCATTTTGAGTTTTTCCAAACTGCCGCAACCTGCTGATTTGCAGAATGAGGGTACGAAAATCTTCCCTTAGTAAATCTCATATGTTCGCTGAAGAAACCACCATCACTCTCAAACGGCATCAACTGATGGCACAACCAGTGAGCAGGACTGTAAAGCTGATATGGATACGTCGCTTGTCCAACATGCACGCGCTTTGTTGATCGCTTGTTCTTGCGGAGATGGAAAGAAAACGAGACGCCATGGGGCTGTTGCACTTTTGCACTGCATGCTGCGCTGAGGCATGTTGGAACAGCAAGCAAGCAGGCAACAAGAGCAGAGCAACTTTTACGCAAGGAGCCATTTGTGAACACGCAAGTGTGACAGGGCAGCAAAGGGTGAAGCGAAGCCATTTCGCTCTCCGGACGCCTCTTCTCCCTTTTTGCTTGTTGTTGTTGTGCGCAGAAAACAAGCACGCCGCGCAACATGACCTTGCGCGACTGTGTTGTGTTGCATGTGTTTGCTCGGTCGGCCGGTCGGAGAACACAATCTCTGCAAGCACAACTGAGCAAAAACGCAGCAATTCCGCGCTCGCATCGCCCTTTCTCGTGCTCTCAGTAGAGAGAGTGGGATGCGCGCCAGCTTGTCTCTGTGGCTGGGACGCAAAGTTGCCGACCAATTTTTCGGCCGTGCGCAGAGATCCGACACGCGACGACGAGAAGCGTTGACCGCTGACTCACGCAGGAACAGACGCACACATGCGCACATGCGCACATGCGCACACACAAGCAAGCAATCGCAACTTGCTTGAGCATCTGGTCAAGTTGTCTTGAGTTGTTTGTTGGATATGGGGCTAGGCAACTTGTTGACGATGGCATCGATGAGCAAGACGCGCTCTTGCTGCTGTTACTGCTTGCTTAAGCTTGTGTGGCGCGTTCGAGCCGGGCGAGCGCGCGCGCAAAAGCGCATGTTGGAGTCGGTTGGCTCGTCCTCCGATGGGTTGAAAATGCGCGAAGAAGAACAAAAAACGAATTCATACAGACGCGCACAGCGAGTTCCTTCGAATCGCGCGGATGTGTGCGCTGCTTTCTCGCAGCACGCGATTCGATTGGTTTGTTTGATGCGGCTTGTCATGGCGTCCCACTGTCGGAGGAAAAATTTGTGGACTGCGAGCTGCCCGCTTGTGCCGTGCGCGGGAAGGGTTGTCTTTTGTGCACGCAAAATGTTGAAGTGCACACGCACGTTTCAGATTGAGCAGGAGAACAGCGACAACAAGCGGAGATGAGCCACGCGCGCGGCTCAAATACACCAGCAATGTTGAGCTAAGCAGGCGCGCCGTGCTTGCTGGTTGTTGTTGTTGCTGCTGGTCCGCACAACTCGAGTGAGTCAATGCGCATTTCCGAATTTGCAGCGCTGAGCACACAAGCAAGCAAACAGACAAGCAGCAAGCAAGCAGCACACAGACAAAGCATGTCGACTAGCGCCACCCCTCCGCCAGCGGCTCCTGCCACCAACCACACCGCATCCAGCACCAGCAGCAACGTGCTGTACCGCCGCAAGAAAGCCGCGCGCCGTAGCGAGAAGCGCCGCATCAGCGAGGAAGGGCTCGGCGTCTGGACCAAAGTGGAGCACGACCGCTTCCTCGAGGGCAAGCGCCTGTACCCGAACGGCCCCTGGAAGCTCGTGGCCGAGTACGTGGGCACGCGCAACACGCGCCAGACCATGACGCACGCGCAGAAATACCGCCAGAAGCTCGAGCGCCGCCAGCGCGGGCTGCGCACGACGCGCAAGATCAGCGAGGACGAGCAGATGCTGACGCCGGAGCTGTACTACACGAGCTCACCGCGCGCGGGCCGATCGGCGTCTGCTGCTGCTGCTGCTTCCCCTAAGGGCGTCGACATGGCGAAGATCGAGATCATGGACGTCTCGGCGGTCGCGCCGCAAGTCACGGACTATGAAGACCTCCCAGCAGCGACAGCAACATCAGCTGGAGCTATCAGATTTGGCAGCTTTGAGCAGCTACTCCTGGACAGCACGATCTGCATGGACACTGTCGACTCGTTGGAGAGCTACGCGCCGGAGCTGCTGCCCACAACGACATCGACCAACAAGCTCGCGGGCGAGGCGTGCAGCCCCACGCACCACGCGGACGCCGACCTGCCGTGGCTGGACGAGTGCCTCGACTTCTTCATCCACAACCTGCCGTGAGCGATCACGTTCTCTCACTAGACTCTTCTTATTTATATCAATCACAAATGAACGCAACTGGTATGGATATCCCCATCCGGCTTGTTTGTTGCTCAGTAGCTTGTTGTTTTGGTTGATTTACATGTAGGAGTTCGTTTGATTTCGTCATCAGAGATGTGTTGACTTGGTGGATTGGCGCAACCTTCGCGTCACATGACTTCTGAAGAAGGAAATAGCTCCTAGTTTCATAAAATCAGGTACTTTACCCTAGATCTCAGATTGTGAATAGCCTAGGGAAGGTTCTTAGCTTTTGCCCTTCTATATCAAAAGTCGGACAAAAAGCAAAATAAGATCTTATACTGTGTCCCTCAACTTCCAGGAGGCTTATATTCGAGGTAAGTTTTATTATGCAATCTGCACACCAACATGGGTCTTCTGCATTCCTACTTTGCAAAAGTTCACGCAAATATGAAACGCCCAATGTTGGACATTTTCGTCTGGGGGCGAGCTTGGTGGAATCCCACCGCTTGTAGAAACCGACGCTCTTCACTCGTTATTATGTTGTATTCGGCACCTTGAATTCAAATTGAAGTAAGCACAATTCGAAACAAACACGTGTTAAACGGCTGGAGGAGCCTACTATGGGGATAATGTCTGAATACCAGCATCCTCCTTGGTTGTGCTGAGCATCGCTGTTGTGTCGGCAGCAAGCATTTTGTAGTGATATTGATTCTATGCAATTTGTTGGTAAATTGGGATCTAACGGCTGCTGGTAAACTTTCATTGTTATGTACAATGGTTAACACGGCAACTCGTTCTTTTAGCGAACGCACTTTCGAGACGCGAACATGGTCTCGACCCAGAATATGAATTGTTAGAAGGTTTTTCAGTTATATAGGATTTAGTATAGATAACCATATTATAGAGGGAGACGCTGAAGCATGCCATGTGTCGTGACCGCTCTGAGTTCCTGCTCCGGGGAGGGGCTCACTTTTGAAACCCACCACAAGCCGTCAGCGCAACAGTCATCGTCACTACAGACCAGCGCTCGCTCGCCCCAGAACGGCACGCGTCGATGCTATTAAGTATACTACGTTTGAGTATGCTATGGCTGCAAAAGACATAAATTGGTTTAGAGACTCGTTGTGATGTGACAAGCGATCCTTTCTCCTAATCAGCTACAAGGTAGCTCACGCAGCATGGCGGCACGGACCAGCACCAAACAGCAAACGAGCTTGTCGAACGCCTGACTCTCGTGACAAACTACCTGGTGTAAGGGGGTCAGATCGACCAAGCAACCACAACACTCGGCATCTTCAGACTGCGAGCAATTGTGTACGCCAACGAGGTATCTCGCCTGCTCAGCAACATGGCCAGCCGCTACGTCAACATGCCCACCCCAGAAGAGTTTAGTGAAGTGGAGGATGGCTTCGCGGCAATCGCAGGCTTCCCCGGGGTCGTCGGCGCGATCAATGGAATTATCATCGCTATGTCCCGTCGATTTTGAGGGCTCGTTTTGAAGAGAGAATTTCCCCTCTGTGGAATGAGTCTGCACTGAAGAAGCGGCAAGTGTGTCTTTTAGTATTTAAGAGGTGGTTTTCGCAGAATAATTATCTAACATATGGCCATGTGTGGGCAATCTGTCTGCGTTTGTTCCCCCAGGTAAGCATCTGCTAGACGACGCAGGATTCAGGCTCTGGAGGCATCTGCTGACGCCGTTTCCGGAGAGCGCGGCTGCTGGCGGCCGCAGAATCAGCACTTACAGCAAGGTCCACTCGCGCACTAGAACTGCTGCTGAATGCGCATTTGGTCGACTGAAGAGCCGATTCAGAATTTTGTTCACAGCCAAAGTTAAGCGCTTCAATTAATGCTGCAAAAAGAGATTACTGAAGGTTGTTTGGATGAATCGACACTTCCTTTTTGTTCTGTCTGAGTGACTCCTGCATGAGTTTGAGTTGCACTTGCTGAAATTGTAAGGACTGACCTTCACTCATGTGAATGGTTTTGTCATCTTGTCCCCTTTCCCACATTATTACCGTCATTCCTGAATATATAGTAATCAAGTAGCGTAAACACTTGGCACGTGGCAATGTGCTTGGCACCTGTCCCAAGCTGAAGATTCATTTATTATAGTTTACAAATCTAAAGACTCCAGTGTCGCATAGACACACGCGGTTGTGTCATACGCCAGGGCACGTGTCTGTGTTCAACACAAACACACGTGCCTGTGTCCAACGCCCCATGTCCTACCCAAGGACGGCCACTGGAGAGAAACAAAGAGGAAGAAGTAGGAACAAACAAAACACAACAGCTATCCATTCTCACTTCTCAATTAACCATCAACAACAAACACC
>JAADVK010000340.1:0-29555 GCA_023334975.1 Globisporangium sylvaticum
CGGGTCCGCCGCCAGATCAACTCATGAATGAATGGCTGCTTCATTTCGACAAAAGCGCAGCAAGCGAGAAGACGGAGAAGAGAGAGAGAGCGCGCAAACCATCTGGATCCTCAATCTCCCGCCGCAGCTTTCTCTGCCGCAGCTCCCGCTCGCGCCCCTCCATTCCATTCCATTCCATTGGCACTTCTTCCGGCGCGACGCCATTAGCCATTAGCCATTAGCCGGCAGCAATACAGGTACACCGCCTGATCAACAACCAACTCCCAAGACGCAAGCTACGTAGCAGAAGGCATGACGGCGGCTGCGTTCCCTGCCAGCGAGGACTTCACGAACGGCAGCTCGGTGCTCAGCAGCAGCGCGCCGCTGCACCTGAGCTTGGTCGAGAGCTCCTCGGACCGCGCGTATGGCACGTTCGAAGTATCGGTGATCGACATGGAATCCGAGAATGAGCAGGAAGACGACAACGAAAGCAATAGTGGCGACAACGAAACCGAGTATTTCCAGGCGAATGCAAACGCAAAGGAGTCCGAGATCAGCCCCTGCGGCGGCTTCTGCCACTCGCAGGACTGCTGCTTCCTCATGGCGTTCCTGTGCGCGCCGGTCCGACTGCGCACCTGCAAGGCGCTGCTCTTCCACGTCGCGAATTTCCTGGTGGCAGTGGTCTCTGCCGCGTGGATGACTGCGAGTAGTGCGGTCAAGCTACTCGCGGTCTGTGGGGGTAGCTCATGGCGTGCGTTCGCCCGCCGCTTTGAGAGTCAAACGCTGAGCACGCTGCTACAGGTCGACACTGCGCTCTTCAACTTCGTTTCACCCGTAGACGAGCGCGTTCGAGTGTACAGCTCAACGACAAACAGCTTCCAGGACGCGGGCGAGTACGTCGACCTCCACGTGCGGCTCTACTTTGGCGTCGTCAAGCTCGCCTGCAGCGCCGTGCCGGGCGTGATCTCCGCGGGTTTGTTCCTATGGTCGCTGCAGCGCTTGTTCCTGATCACGGTGTGCGCATTCTCCAGCAGTAACAGCACCAGCTCGTGCGACGCCGTGGCGTTCGACTCGACGGCATCGGCGCTGCACGCGCACTTCCTCACGACGGCGGAGCAGGACCTGGACGTGCTGGTGCTCATGGCCGTGCTCGCGGTCTACGGCGCGACGATGCTGCTGCAGGTGTTCGCGTACATCTCGCGCCACGTGACCGTGTTCTTCTGCGCCGAGCACCTGCGCTTCGCCGATTGATCTGCCTGTACCCTTGGGATAGATGTCATTAATCACTCCAGCCCAAAGCCAAAACCCAAGTCGTCACGAAAAAGATCGGTGGTGTGGTGCACCCTAATTTTATGTAAAATGCACAAGCGTGATTAGAAACGCACACACTTTGAGCAAGATCGATTCTACCGTTTCTATTTCTAAACTAACCGAGCGAGCAAGCGACCAAGCGAGTTCTGCTCTGTGGTCTGTGGGAAAGCAGCAACAAAGAGTTCAAAAGCGGAAATGGCGACCCAAAAGCGCAGCAGCGCGGGCGGCGGCAAGCCCCTCGTGGACGACGCCACGCTGCACCAGTGGACGGAGACCGGCGCGCGTCGCGTGTGAGTGTCTATAGAGACCGACTGCGCACCTTTACGCGCCTTGTGCTGATGTGGCTCTGTTCCCTTGTTCTTCTTCCGTTTTTGTAGCCGCTCGAAGCTCGCGCACGCGCTCAAGGAGACTGCGGACGCCAAGGACGACGCGATCATCGACCCCGAGTCGGGTGCGTTTTGTTTGCTTATGCAAGATGCGGGAGTGTGTGTTAAAGGAAGGAAGGGTACTGATTCTCGTGTACCATGGTGTGTGTGTCGCGACGTGTTGTTGGTGTTTGGTTTGAAGATCTCTACCGACTGCTCTATGAGCTGGTGTGGGTCGTCGTGCACGCGAAGCTCACGCGCCACGACGTCGTGAGCGTTTTGAAGGAAGCAGAGCTGGTAAGCGCGTGACTGCACGTTGGAGGAAGCACATGAGGCGTTAGCATGCTAACTCCGCTATGAATGTGTGTTGTGAGCAGATTTCGTACCCGGACGCGTGCGATACGTTCTTGGATCTCGTCTGGATTGTCGGTGCGTACATGCTTCGGTCTCCTATGGTGCACAAGGAAGCACCGCGGTACCGTGATCTAGCGCTAACACTTGATGATCTCCAACAAACCTACAACCACCCACAGGCAATGAAATCGAAGCGAATGAGAAAGGACTTGAGCGCCATTCAAGCCCCGAGTGGCAGCACCTCTGTCGGTTCGTCAAGACGATCGCGGTGAGTCCCATAACAAAAGTTTGCGTTATGTATCCCTCCATAGCTAGGATCTCCAGCACTAACCGTTAGATCATTCACGTCCCATTTCAGGAAGAAGAGGTGGTGCCGCAGTTCAACCTCAAGTCGGCGCTCGAGTTCGATTTGCTGCACGACGCGGGGCTCATGTCGGAGCCGCAGGTGATCCGCAAGAAGATCCTACGCATCAACACCAAGTCGCTGTACACGCAGATGAAGTACAATCTGCTGCGCGAGGAGAGCGAGGGGTTCTCGAAAGTGCTCAGTCTGCTGCACACGGGCGTGACGCACGACCAGCTCGAGGCGAGCAAGACCGACCTGCTGGCGCTCATCGGCTACTTCGATCTCGACGCGAACCGCGTGCTCGACCTGGTGCTCGACGCCTACGAGATGCACCCGCAGAACCACTGCTTCGCGGAGCTGCTCGGCGCGTTCAAACAGGATAGCATCCCGCACGTCATCGGCTTCAAGTTCCAGTTCTACAAGCGCGAAGACGCGACCGATGGCATCGTGACGCCACGATCGCTGTACCGTCTCGCGGCGACGCTCATTGCGAAGAACCTGCTGGAGATGGACGCGCTGCTGCCGCACCTCGCGCCGTCGAAGGAGGAGATCGTGAAGCAGTACATGGTGCGCATCAAGAAGCTCGAGGAGGAAGCGCGCTCGTTCGGGAAGGTGAATCTCGGTGGGAGCAAGAGCGACGACAAGACCGATGCCGAGAAAGAGCAGGAGCGAGCTGCTGCCGCCGCGGATGGCGACGACCACAACCAGGTGTTTGGACTGATCGTCGGGATGCTGGAGATCGGCTCGGAGAAGCAGGCGTTCGAGATGATCAAGTGGTTCCAGGTGCGCGGCGTCAACCCGCTGGCGTACAAGCCGCTGACTGCGCAACTGTGTAAGTCGGTGCACTCGCTCGTGGAGAAGCTCTACGAGCCGCTTTCGCTCAAGAAGATGCAGCTCGTCGCGACCAGCAATAGTAATATTTCGAAGAAGAAGAAGACGGAGATCGCGAGTGGTGCAACAGCGAATGAAGCGACTTTGGTGGTGCCTCTGACGACCCAGGAGGAGCTGGTGGCGGTGGTGTTCCCGCTCTTGGAGATGCTCGGCGCGCAGCTGCACCACGACCAGCTTCTGTTTACCAAGCTGCTTCGCATCATCGGTCACTTGCTCGAGAGCGAGGCCAAGAAGCAGTTGACTGAGGAGGAGTACGAAGGCAGCTTGATGGCCAAGGTGAAGGACCTGATCGTGAAGAGCTTCTTGCCGGCGATCACGTACCAGGGCTCGAACCCAAGCTCCGTGTTCCAGCTCTGGGACCTCATCAAGCTCTACCCGTTCGACCAGCGGTATCGCATGTACCAGCAGTGGCAGGCAGCGTACACGAGCAGTCCGGAGATGAAGCTCGTGGAGGCGCAGGTCGTGCAGAATACACGCAAGGTCATGCGCCGCCTCACAGCCGACCGCGCCAAGCCCTCGGCGCGCAGCTTGACGCACTTTGCGCACTCGAACCCGCTCATCGTGTTCCGCACGATGCTCCGCCAGATCCAGTCGTACGACAACCTCATCCAGCCCGTGGTCGAGTCGTTCAAGTTCATCACGCCGCTCGGCATGGACGTGCTCTCGTTCGTGCTCGTGAGCGAGCTCGCCAAGTCGCGCCAGTCCATGAAGTCGGACGGCACGAACATCTCGCTCTGGCTGGCGTCGCTCGCGAGCTTCTCGGGGAGTTTCTACCGCAAGTATCCGAACGTGGAGCTCGCGGGCTTGCTGCAGTATCTGATCCAGCGGCTGCAGAACTGGGAGTCGGTGGATCTCGTGGTGCTGAGCGAACTGCTTTCGAAGATGGGCTCGTGCATCAGCTTCGAAGACATTTCGCTGAGTCAGCTGGAAGCGCAAGCCGGCGGTCCGCACCTGTGGCACGAGCCAGCGGACCCGAAGCTGATGAACCGCCGAGCGATCCCTCGTCTGCGTGATGCGCTCGTGAAGCGCAACTTGGCGCTGCCGCTCTGCTTGCTGATCTGCCAGATGCGAAGCCGGATCGAGTACCAGGAAAGCTCACCGCTGACCCACCTGAAGCTCCTCGGTCGCGTGTACGACACCTGCCAGATGACGCTCAGCCAGCTTTTGCAGTTCCTAAATGGTGTCGTGGACCCGCTGGTGTACACGAAGATGCTGCCGTCGGTCAGTGCGCTGGTGCAGGACTACCACATCCAAGCGGAACTCGCGATGACGCTCTGCCGACCAGCGATTCGCTTCGACGACCCGGTGCTGCGCAAAGCGCCTCGAAGCATCCACGCGACTGGCACGAGCAGCAGCAGCTCGTCCGAGAATGGCGCGGATTCGCGCAGAAACTGGTTCATGAACGCGCCAGAGCTGATTGAAGACATCGGGAGCGCGATCAAGAGCTCCGCGGCTGGCAAGGACCCGTTCGTGGGCATGACGAAAGACCTTTACGTGATGTTCTGGAGCCTGATTCTGTACGACATCCACGTCCCGTTCCCGCAGTACGAGTCGGAGATCTTGCGACTGCGCAATTCGCTGAGCACCGCTGCGGGTGGTGGCGGCGCGAATGGGAACGCGATGACGGGCACCGAGCGCAAGAAACTCAAGGAGAAGACGTCGCAGATGATCGACAAGCTCACGAACGAACAGAAGGACCAGGTGGCGCACCGCAAGCGCGTCTACGAGCGACTGGACGAGAAGAAGAAGGTTTTCTTTGCGCGTGAGGCCGCCGAAAACCGCACTGCCGTCCAGGAGCTTTTGCAGAAATGCGTGATCCCACGCGCGTTGCTGTCCCCTGAAGACGCGCTGTTCTGCGCCAAGTTCATGGAGCGCATCCACTACATCAACACGCCCGAGTTCAGCACGCTGCAGTACTACAACTCGGTCAACCTGAAGCTCCCGTCCATGGTGCTCTGTGTGACGGAACGAGAAGCCGGCAACTTTGGCATCTTCCTGAAAGAGACCGTCACGTTGCTCTACCGCTGGTACCAGAGCGGCGTGACGTACGAAGAAGACGCGCTGCACGGCAAGAGCGGCTTCAGCGTCGACTTGAACGACCCAAAGAAGAAGCTGCCGCACCGCCAGTACAAGCTGGTGTACGCCAAGTGGCACAAGTGGATGGCGAAAGTGTTCTCGACGACCCTGGCGAGTGAGGAGTACATGCCGATGCGCAACACCCTGATCATTCTCACCAAACTCATCGATGTGTTCCCAGCGAGCAAGTCGACCGCCGAGAGTATGCTAGAGATTGTCGAGGAGCTCACGAAGGAGGACCGCGAGGATATCAAGATCATGGCAAAGCGCTACTTTGCGCTGCTGACAAAGCGAAAGTCGACGCTCGTGGAAGACAAGTTGCTCTCGGTGCCTGTGGTGAAGAAGGTTGTTGTGAAAGAAGCGAAGGAGATCGTCGAGGACCCTGTGGACGACCGAGAGAGTCCTGCTAGTAGCGCTGCACCGCCAGTTGAGAGCGAGAAGCCTGCTTCATCATCTAGCGCGCCTGCTGCTAATTCGGCTTCCGAGTCATCTCGCGATCGAAAATCGTCGTCTTTTCGCGTGCTTCGTCAGGATCTGGAAAGCGGAGAGATCAGCAGTCCTCTTCCGCCACCAGTCTCGTCTTCTTCGTCTTCGTCTCGACGCAGTAGCGAACGGCCACCAGTTTCTTCAGAGAGTGCCAAGGGTGGAGAGTCCAGCAGTCGATCGTCAAACTCGAGACTGAAGCGCAGAGACTCAGATCGCGGTGCTGGTTCTGCAGAGGAGAATACCAACAACAACAGCAGCAGACATGGTGATGAGAAGCGAGGACGTCGTGAAGCGCGTGAAGCATCTCCAGGAAAGCCGCCAATGGTGCCGTCAGCATCCAGCAGCAGCCGTAGTGGTGGTGGTGGTTCAGCTGCCGCCGATGTCCCAGTAGTCTCAGGGCACAAGCGTGATCGTTCGAGAGACCGACGCAGCCGATCTGCTGAAGGTCGTCGAAATGGTCGCGAACGAGGCGAGCGCGGATCGAGCGAGAAGAAGGACGTGAGCAGCAGTCGCGGAGGAGGAGCAGAGCGCGATGCGCCGAAAGAGACCAGCAGCGGCAACAGCGGTGAAGCGCCTCAGGGCGGCGAGAGTCGTAAGCGCCAGCGCATCGACCCATCCTCTGAAGCCGCACTTCGTCGCCAGCTCACGGAGAAGAAGGACCAGGACCAGAGACGCGATTCGCGCGGCGAGCGACCTGACGGCAGCCAGAGCAAGTCGGAGTCTCGAGCAAGTGCCGGTGGCGATGGCGTCTCTCGTGGCGTCGAATCGGATCGATCGGAGAGACAGCAGCAACAATCGCAGCCTTCGCCCGCAGGCGCCAGTACGACGCGCAAGATCGTGTCTCTCGTGTCCTCTTCTCGCAAGCGCGACCAGCCAAGTCAGGACGACGACGAGCGTCATAGCTCGACCCCGGCTTTGAACACACCAGTGGCAGCTGAAGGGGGTGAGCGCAATGAAGAGAGACGCCGACGAGACTCGGGACGCGGTGGCGGTGGTGGCAGTCGCGGCGGCGGAGGCGGAGAAGGTAGCGGTGACCAGAAGCGCGGATCGGACGAGAAGAAGAAGTCGCGTCACGGCCGCAAGAACAACGACGGCGGCGGCAACGGCAACGGCGGGAACACCAACAACGGCCAGGCCCAGCAGCAACAACGTGACCAAAGGTAAGCTGGAATCTCTGCTGTTGTGGTATCGTACCCGAACTTGGCAACTAACATATTCGCAATTTTCATGTTTGCTTTTCAGCAACAGAGGCGGTGGCGGTGATCGCCGTGGAAGTGGCGGCGGCCAAGGGCGTAGCGGAAACGCTGACGGAGGACGCGGCGGCGGTGACGAGCGCAACCAGGCGACCGCAGGCGGTAACGGAGGAGGCAACGGCGGCGGTGGTGGCGGAGGTCGCCGTCGCGATGAGCGACGCGGCCGTCGGTAGACGACCAGGATATCTCTCTCTCTCTCTCTCTCTCACTGAGGAGCTCCGCTGTCCATCCACTGTATAGCACATATCCAGTCAGTCAGTTAGTCAATCAGCTAGTCTGTCTCCTTTAACAACTAAATTGCATCAATGCCCAGACAGAGACAGCCAGACAGCAAGGCGCTGTTCATTTACTTTCGATGGTCCATTTCCATTCCGGTTCCCACATCTGTACTTTCTCTTGTTCATAATGTGAGCTCTTGGCATTTCATAAGTCAATCAACATTTGCTAATTGCCATCTTCTTCCAGACAAGCACAACACACAAGGATGGCGAAGCGACTCGCGCTCGTATTCCCCGGCCAGGGCTCGCAGCGCGTGGGGATGGCGAAGGAGCTGCTGGAGAACTGGCCGCGCGTCGCCAGAGACACGCTGGAGGAGGCCAGCGAGGCCGCGCGCGTGAACCTGCAGTCGCTGCTGGTGGACGGGCCGCAGGCCAAGCTCACGCAGACGGCGATCGCGCAGCCAGCGATCCTCTCGCTCTCGGTCGCGGTGCTGCGCGTGCTGCAGCAGGAGGCGGGCTTCGACGTGGCCAAGCGCAGCGCGTTCGTGCTGGGCCACTCGCTCGGCGAGTACTCGGCGCTGGTCGCAGCCAACTCGCTCGCATTCGACGACGCCGTCAAGCTTGTGGTGAGTTTATCAAGCAAGATACATTCACGGCGACATGCGATACTAACATGGATTTATACACTCTCTAGCGCTTCCGTGGCGAGGCGATGCAAACTGCCGTGCCGCAGGGCGTCGGCGCCATGGCGGCGCTCATGCCCGTGAGCGCGAGTGACGCCGACGATATCTGCACCTTGGCGGCGCAGCAAACGCAGCGCATCTGCCAGGTGGCCAACTACAACTCCAGCAAGCAGGTGAGTAAGCTACAGCCTTTTAACTGCCTACGTACCAACTACGCTTTGTGTATGACCAACCGCATAATGATCTCGCTTGTCTGTGCTTAACACGTGGCAAACAGATCGTGATCAGCGGCGATGCAAAGGCCATGGACACTGCGATTGAGATCGCGAAACGCGACAAGAAAGTGCGTCGCGCCGTGCTTCTGGACGTCAGCGCGCCGTTCCACTGCGCGTTGATGGAGCCCGCGGCCAAGCAGCTCAGCCAATATCTGATTGGAAACACTGACGAATCTTCGGTCTCCCAGCCAAAGCTGCAGCTGCGCACGCCCGAGGTGGCGGTGGTGTGGAACGTCGAGGCGCGCGCGTCCGAGAAGAGCTCGCGCGAGGAGATCGTCGAGAACCTGGTGCAGCAGGTGACACGCCCCGTGCAGTGGAGCCAGTCGGTGGACTTTTGCATCGCGAACGGCGTCGACGAGTTCCTGGAGATCGGCTTCGGAGGCGTGCTCACGGGACTCATCAAGCAGCACGCGCCAAAGACGAATGCCAGGTACGCATGCGTTCATGTTTCCACAGTGTTGTGCCCGACATTGCTGGCGACTCACCTTTTATTTGCTTTATTGTAGGAGCTGCGGCACGTTCGAGCAGATCCGAGCGTTCCTGGACGAGGAGGCAAAGTCCTGAGAGTCCTGATAGAAATGTGTCCGCTGTAGACGAAGGCGGACGACGGTAAATGAAATGAACGATTGCGAAAATCCCATTTTGTTTTTCTTCGTTTTCTTGATTTTCGTCTTGTACTTGGTTCTCTGTTTGGGAAAAAGCTCATTTTCAGTCGTCAAAGCATTGAAAATGGATTCCGCCAAACGTCCCTCTCTTCAGTCTCTCTCTCTCTCTCTCTCTCTCTCTTCTCTCTTTACCACTGGATGCGTCCATTTGACAGCACCACATTCCACTTTCTTCAGCACAGCACACTCTACGCGAGCGTTGGTCGTTCGCCGATCTCAGTCTGCAGTCATTCGATGAACAAGATCAATTCGAGTTAGCAATCACACAAGAACAGTAGCGAATAAATAACAAGGTGTGGCTTTCGGCTGTGTGCACGTACGCGTTCGTATGTGTATCGGGAAGCGATTGGGCCGCGCACGCGCTTGACGACTTCGAATTGCTCCGAGCCCTTGCGCAGCGCGTACGCCTCGTTTCTAATAAATCATACAAACACATACAGAGATACATATTGAGATCCACATTAGAATCATTTGCGCCAATACAATCAAACACCATTTTGCGTTATTGCTATTGTCGTCGCCACGCACCTGGCGAACACTTCCGAGTCGGTCTCTGGGACGTTCGTGATGCCGAGGTAGAGGATCACTGGCGCGCCGAAGAGCGCCATGTATGTGGAGTACTCCCAGCCCTTGCGCTCAAACACGTGCGTGCCCTGTATCATCATCGCACATTCACACATTCGCACAGAACACCATCATCACAAGCTCTTCGCCTTCCTCTCCTTCCCTGTCATCATCAGCCGACAGATACCTCTAATAAAGCACACGTGACGTACGTTGTTGGTGAGCATGGCGGTCTCTGGCATGTGCACGTGGGCCTTGTGGGCGCCGGAGCCCATCTGGCGCGCGCCGCGGGCGCTCAGCGCCGTGCGGAGGGTACGAGTCACCACCTGCATCTTCCTCTTGCTTGGCTTGCTTGGTACGCTACGGGTCTTGCGAAGCTCCCCACACAAGCGCTGCCACACAGGATGAACGGACCACCAGATAGGACGGGCGACACCCAGCCTCACTATCTCAAGGACAACCAGAGCGGGAGGGATGACCTTTTTGGGAGTACTGATTGGGTCTAATTGCTGACATTTATTGGCCAATGAAGGCGCAGGTGAATGATCGACTCTTAGAACGGGTAGCATGCCATTGACCCACTATTGCTTAAAATGAAAGGGTGTATATCTATTAACATCAACTTCAGTGAAGCATTCCACAATATGCATGTTTAAAAAGGTGTTTATACCTCGCGTCGTTTTGCCGCCAAATCCTGTCGCTGACGGAATCAGGCAATGATAAATGATGCACCAGAGATTGCTGCTGCTGCTGCTGCTGCTCGCCTAGCGCCCGCCATACGTGGCGATCGCGAGCTTCTCTGCAAAGTGGATCTCCGAGAACTGCAGCGCCTGCAGCGGATGCACACTCGCCGCGAGCAGCTGCTCCGTCGCCCTCTGCTGCTGCTGGTGGTACTGCAGCGGACGATCGATCACGCCGCGGCTCTCGGTGCCAGCGTACGCGATCTGCTCCCATCGCTGCTATGCGGAGCACCAGGATTCACACGCGGCCGCGCGCGCGAGTACTCGGCGATCTGCAGCAGTGGCCTCGCGATGCCAGGCAGTAGCGGCAGCAGCTGCTGGAAGTGCTCTTGAGCGCGCGAGTGGATAAAGAGCTACAAACAACGTGTCGTGGTGGATATTAGAAGCCTGCATGCTAACGTGTGATCTGTATAACATGTACCTTACCTGACATGCGACGACTGTGAGCAGCTCGTTCTTCATGTCGACGCCGCGATGACCTTCGATGGCGTTGAGCTCCACGTTGATCTCGTTCGTGAGCGTCACGAGCCCGGCTTCCGCGATCTGCTGGCGCTGCTGCATGCGCTCAAAGTCGGCCGAGCCTTTCTTCTGAGCCTCAGCGGAGCGGCGCACCGAGTCGTAGTCATTGAGCTACATGCAAACATGATAGTTGATGTGAGTCAGATGGGATCATCTCACTACTAGTCATACATTAGCACTCGTGAAGCCAACTCACGCGCTGCTTGAGCACTTGGATCTGCTTCTGCAGCCCCGCGTTGTTCTTCCTGAGCTCCTGGATAGAGCGCGTCACGCAGTCGAGTTGCATGTCTCGCGCGCTGCTGTAGACGTTCGCGTGCAGCGATTGGTAGATCTCTTCCAGACGAAGCGCGCTCTGCGCTAGCGACCTACACATCGTCCATAGACACACACGAAAGTGAATGAATGCTTCAGCATGTCGATCTGGCTCAGTGAAGACGCAATAACTGAGATTGGAGCGTACTTGGCGTCTCCATAATCCTCCTCCTCTGGCGAGTCTACAGTCCATTATCAGCACACGTCCATTAGTATTAACAGATCCCACACACACACACACACACAACGCTTCGAGCTGGACATGTCCACGTACAGTCCTGCATCTGGCTTTCGAAGAACTCGGAGAATGAGTGCATGAGGTGCACGGACGCCTGCGCGTACGCCTGCGACGCGTCGCCGTAGTGCGCCATCGCCTTGGAGAGCTTCTCCAGGCTCTCGTTGTAGCGATTGAACCTTCATAATAGCAATAGCAATGAGTCTCTCGCAAAACGCTGACCATCCATCCCCTCATTCACATCATAAGACAGAACAAGCGAACCGCTACTGTACCTCTGCATGCGGTAGTCGAGCACGGGGTCGATCGATCCTTCTCCCCCCGCGCCGATCTTGCGCACAAACTCGTCCTTGAGCCTGTAATAAAAGTGACAAGAGCACAAGTACACAGGAGTCGTTCATTCATTAGGACGGTTAGCGGCCTCAGGGAGAGCAAGAGAATGTGGCGTGTTGTCTGTCATAACCAACCTGCGCGAGCCGTCTTTCATGTTCTTGATCTGCTCACCAGCACATACACAGAGAGAAAGGATACATTACGAGCACGCGCTTCCCCACCACCACTAGACTACGAGCACCACCAACCGCAGCACACACTGCAGTCTCTCGACACGCACCCAGGACGCCATGTTCTCTCTCTCTCTCTCGTTCTCTCTTTAGCTGCGGGGTCTTCTTCTGTTGCGAAGTGTGGTGATGGTGGCTCGAAAAGCCACGAACCGACGCTTTGCATTGCACTGTATGCTTGTCCAGCACCGAGTCTCTTGGCGAGCCTGAGTCTCTCACACGTCGCAGATTTTGAACTGACTGACAAATGAGGAACTCAGGTTGAAGTGGCTCTGAACTACGAACCATGGAGACCAAGGGAGCTTCTCAAAGGAACTGGGAATGGACAATTGCACACAGCTCTGCGCGTCTGTCATGCTGAGCTCTCTCAGTTCCCAGTTTTCTTCCTCATCGCCAGACTCAAGTCCCACAGCCAACGCCTTCTTCCAGTATTCAGATCCTTCAGCATGCGCGTGGTCCCGTGCTTCACCACTGCTCCTGCTGCTGTTGCTGCGGCGCTGGTGATTGCGCTGGTCTCCTCAGGTATTGACGCGTACCCTCGCTTCGTCTCGCGCATTCCGAACGCCGGCGCGATCTCGGGCGTGCAGGCGATCGGCCACCAGCGCACGTCTGGGGGCGGCGCTCTGAACGCATTTGGCGAAGCTTTTGAAGCGCAGAACACGCAGTGGACCGCTCAATTGTGCCAAGCGGACTCGGACGGCGACGGCGCCACGAACGGCGAGGAGCTTGGCGATCCCTGCTGCAAGTGGTCGGTGTCGGCGCCGACACAGTTTGGGACGCAGGTCTCACACCCGGGCGTCCCCAATACTTGGACGCCTCAGCAACTCGCGCTGATGAAGTGCCAGGAAGGCTTCAGCCCCGAAGCAGCTAGTGCGGCTGGCAATGCTGCAGCTGCTGCTGATGTTGCTGGGACCCCTGCTCCAGCCGTGGCTCCAGCAGATCCGCAACCGGAGCCTCGCACCACTGCAGACCCAGGCACGGCGGCTTCAAGTGCTGACGATGGCAGTACTGATGACGAGCTGCCGTCGCTTTTGCCACAAACCCCCGCGCCAGCCACCAAGCCAGCAGCCAAAACCGCGACGTCAACGCCAACGCCTGCTGCTAGCGGCAGCAGCAGCAGCAATCGCTCTTTTGGGTTCAAAATGGCGGCCGCTCTTGCCAGTCTTGCAGCTGGCTTTGCGTTGTAAACGTCAGATGCGCTTGGTCATGAGAGCGAGTCCGTGTCCACAGTACAGTTGCTGCTTTCGTGATAGATAAAGTGCCGTAATTCGAGAGAGAATAAAACAAGCAAACCGTTGATGATAACACCACAATGTCAAATTGTTCCTTTGATACCAAGGCATGGATTACCATGAGGCAGCAGTAACAGTGACAGCTTTCCTGCTTAGAGGTCGTCCCGCAGCGTCGTGAGGTTCTTGTCCGCGACGTACGCGGAAAGCCCCTTTACGAGCTGCTGGACGCCGATGCGGAGCTTCACGGTCTCGGCGCCACCGCCGAGCCAGATGAACGACGGCTCCAACGCCGCGACTTCGCCCGACACGACCACCTGCGCAAACGATCCGACCGATAATTTCATTAGCCTTACCGTCCATAATATTTGCGATTAGTACGAGATGGTGTTGCGTGACCACATACCGGAATCGGTGCCTTCATTCCGAACGGAGCCACGCCGTTGTGCTGGAACCCCGTCAGCTCTTCCGACATCTGTGAACAAACACAAGCATGTCGGCGTTAGTGGCGCTGTAACCATCGCTAAATAACGCGCCTCGTATGGTGTCTCGTATGCAGCGAGGACGTACGTTGCCTGGGGCGTGCTGGAAGTTGAAGTGCTTGCGGCCAGGACGCTCTGCCTCCGGGATCAGGTTGCGCACAAAGCGCATGAGCTGCTCGGTGTTCAGCTTGGAGTTGTACTGGAGGATCACGCAGTAGAATCTGCTGTTGCGAGGGTCGTCGATGCCCGCGTTGGTGCACGCCGTGTTCTCGACAATGATGCTCTTGCAGAGGTGCGGTACCTGGCATCCGAGGAACGATCTAATGGCAACAAACATACACATATCGATTGAGCATTCCGTAGCCAGATCATACAGCAAACAAGACGACACTGGCGTCCGCATGAACGGCAGCAACTCTTACGCTCTCTGCTGCAGCGACCACGAGTAGTAGCTGTCTGGCGCGGTCTTGAGGAACGCGCTCGAGAGCTTCGCCTCGCGCAGGTGCTTCTTGACGCGCTCCACGCTCTGCAGATCGGACACCTGGCGCTCGACCTTCGCCAGGCGCGTCTGCGCCTCCACAAGCTTCGCCGCGACGCTCTCTGCGGTTGCCTATGGGATATGATTAAACACAGACGCACAGCTAGGAGATTAGTCATACAGAGAGAGCTACAAAGCGGTCCCATGCACACGCCCACATCCGCACCATTCTTCTTCTTATCGCTCGAATTGCTTTCTGATGGCAGATTTGTGCGGCGTGGGCCACACCAGCAGATCCCTCTCAAAAGTGGTAGCATCAGCTTTGACAGGGGATCTACTGAACCACGTGGATCTGACATACATGGCTACACTATTTCGAGCCGCCAACTCAAGACGTCCTGCTAATATTAGGACTCGCTGGCTTTCAGAAGGAGCTATTTTTCCGATGCTGGACGACAAGATGCTGACCTGCAAGTGGCTGCCGTCTTGCCACCATTGCGCTACTGCTGAGTGAGAAAAAGAGACCGGGGAGAAGCGCTTGTGGTGCGCAGAAACAAGAGCATCGTACCTCACTAACACTGGCGGCAACGCACTCTACTTCTCTACACGATGACCAGCAAAGCGATCGGCCGCGGGGCGAAATGCTCCGACACGCAGTCCATGTTCTCCATGTGCGTATCTGCTTTCCACTTGTGCTGTGCGCTATCCTCATGTCCACTAGCTTTGCCTTTTTCAACTAGAGCTCTCTCTCTCTCTGACGACTCAGTTGCTGCATGTATTTAGGGGGTCGGTGCGTACGGTGGACCGCGAGAAGCTTCGCGACAAAGCGCGGCAGTTCCAGATGAAGGAGAACCCGCGGCTCGCCATGTGCGCGCGCATCCAGCAGCAGCTCAAGAAGTCGCCCAAGGTCGCGGAAGAACTGGCGACGCAAGTGTTCAAGGTCCTCCAGCAGCGCAATGTGCCGCCCGATCTCTCGAACGACGCGCTCGCGTCGATTGTCCAGGAGCTCAGTGCGCGTCGGCGCGAGCAACTGGCGCTCGCTGCAGCGACAAAGGGGTCCAGTCCGGAGGAGAATTACGAGGAGCTGGCAACGAACAACCGGGACAAGCAGCAGTCGGGACGCCGATCGTCGGGAAGTAAAGACCGGTCCGCTAGAAGCAGCGACAAGCAGCGAAAACTGTCAAGAGTAGCGCGAGCAGGCTCTAGTTCCCAGATCAATGGGCAATCCAGTGGTGGAGGCGGCGACGGTGTGGATGAAGACGTGTACCTGACGCAATCGCAGCTGCAGCAGCTGAGCACGGGCTTCCAACTGCCGCCGCGCGCGTCGCCCAAGAAAGAGAAGAACAACGGTATCTGGGAAGAGATCGTCAAGTTCAGCTCGGTCGAAGAGCAGCTCGAGGCGAAGCGCAAGCAGGACACCAAGCTCCGCCAGCGCGCGGGGCTCGCCGAGCGCCTGAGCGCGCAGGTGATCCAAAAGCACCAGAAGAAGGCCGTCGAGCGCGAGGCGAGCGAGAAGTTCCACCACGACAACATGCAGCGCCTGAGCGAGATGGAGGAGGACGAGCGCCGCAAGGAGCAGCAGCGGCTGCTCGAGGCCGACCAGACCGCGCTCGAGGTGCAGCTGAATACGAGCATCCTCGGCAAGATCCACAAGCAGACCGGCAGCGCGCAGGCGAACGGTGCCGTCGTTGTCTCCGAGACGCAGAACCGCTCGCGGGAGGTACGACTGAACGCCAGGGATTGTTTGTAGCTTGTGGAGATATGAGATGTCTGATTGCTTTGTGATCTTGTCAATTTGTTTCTTTGCAGCTTCAGGAGAAAGAGCAGTCGTTCCTGCAGCAGCGTCCGCCTCGCAATAGCAAATTCTAATAGGCTCTGAATAAATACACAAAGACAGCACCACAAAGACACTCGTGCACTCAAAAGCTCAACAAATGCATTTTATCCATCCATCCACAAAACAAGACAGAGGGCGAGAAGGCAGCCGCTTGATGGGCGGACAATGAGTAGGATGAATGAATGACTGAGAGTCAGACAGCTCACCTGTCAGCCAGTCGAACACTCGGTCTCACTTTCTCACTGCGCCAGCCACCTTCTCGCACACATTTCACTCTCTCTCGCTCGTAACTAACTGGCTGGGACTGACGCACCACTTGCCGCTGCTGCTGCTTGTTGCTCCTAAAAGAAACAGGACAACGAGAAGAGCTTCTCACTCCCACGCCACCTGCGTGCCTTCCCTCTCCCTCTTTCTCTTTCTCTCTCTCTCTCTCTCTCTCTCTCTCTCTCTGACCTGTCTCTCTATTTGCTGCGCGCCAGCTCGTCCACAAAGCTGCCGTAGTCCGCGACCGCCTGCTTTCGACTCGCGCTCGTGTCGTTCTTCAATTCCAGCCACTTGGAGAACGCGGCCGGCATCACGGCGCCTTCTTTCTTCAAGTGCGAGAGCAGTTGCTTGATCTCGGCTACAAATAATTACAACAATAACAACAGATTTAGTACGTGGCACACAAACCCAATCAATCAAACAACTTCAGACAAAGTCACTCACCACTGTCAGTTCGCGTCTGGAAAATGCCAGCCACGAGACGCGCCTGGGTCTCCACGTCGCCGCAGAAACCCGTGAGCAGCATGCAGCGCTCGGACGACGGCAGCTCGCCCTTCTTGTAGTGGTCGAGGATGAACAGACACGTGTGGGTCGCAAACACGCTGTCCGTGCGCAGATCGTGCGGGATGTTCTTCTCGATCCAGCTCACGACTTCGTCGTACGACTCCGTCTTGTTCGCGAGCTCCACGAGCCCAAACGCAGGCTCCAGTGGGAGCACGTCGCCAATGTCAAACTTGGCGATCCAGCGCTGAATGCTCTTCGCGTCGCGGTCGTGCGGGGCAAACAGGCTCTGCAGCGTCGAGTACGTCGCGCGCACTTCCTGCTTGGCCTTCTCGAGCCCGCTCTTCTTGAGCAGCTTCAACGAGTGGCCACTGGCCGCCGCCAAGAAGCCGCCCTGCACCACTTCGTCAAAGATCTCGGCGTCCAACTGCTTGCCACAGCCGCACACGAGCCAGTCAAAGGACACGCCCGTGGTCGCCGACTCCTTCATGAAGCGCACGACAATGTCCGCGACGTGCTCGTGGAGCTTTGGTACATCGCACCAGAGGTCGACCGCCAGCTCAATCATCTTCTCAATGCCGTGGCGAATGCCGTCGTATGGGAGCGACTTCTTCTCCAGAACCAGCTTCTCCAGCATGTCAAACATGCCGTCGCGCACATTGTTCTTCGCCTCGATCGCGCTCTGCAGGATCTCCTTCGCAAACAACTGGGCGACCTCAGGGTGGTTGTTGAACTCCTTCAGCAGCTCCGCCAAGCAAGCGTCAGCTTCGTTGATGTCCACGATCGAAACGTACTCCTCAGCAGTCGACTTGGCGCGCTTCGCGATCTTCTCCTTCGCCGCTTCGGACAGAGGCTCACGCGTTGGCGCTCCGGCTTCCTTCTTCACGGACTTCGTGCTGCTGCTGCTCTCTGGTCCCGCAGCCGCTGGGCTCGCGCGGCTTCGCGAGGAAAAGCTCGCTGGAGCGCCGCCAGTGCCGCTTGCAGCACCCTTGCGAGCACCGCCAAAAGAAGCAGGACGGCCCTGAGGACCAGTCTTGATCGAGTCGTCGCGCTGGATGTTGCGCGCACCACGGTCAAGCGGCAGCGTCATCTTGTTGCCACCGCTGCTTCGGTTGTTCATCGACTGCGACGAGTGGTACACTGGCGCCATGGTCGAGCGTCCCTGCGACGAGAAGTTGTCGCGAGACGAGTTCGATCGGCGGTTGTCCATTCGGAACGAATCCGAGCGACCGCCTCGGTCTCCTCGGTCTCCTCGGTCGCCTCTGTCACCTCTGTCTCCTCGGTCCCCACCGGAAGGAGCATTGACTGGTGGCTTCTGCAGTTCACGCTCGGCTTCTTTTCTGATCTCCGTCAGCGTCTTCGTCTTCAGCTCCTTGCGACGAGGCTCCCAGCGGTTCGCGCGCAAGTCGATCACATCCTTGATCATAAAGTTGATACGCGAGCAAAGACGCTTGTCCTTCAGGAGCACCTTCTCGAGGTACTGGAAGTAGCTGTTCATCGGTCCCTGGCCCGACCCCTTCTTGTCCAAGTCCTTGCCCATGGTGGTGAGCAATTTGCAGAGCGACTCGAGGTTCTCCTCATCGGGGGAATCGTTCGGGTGGGTCGACGCCAGCACCGAGTCCTTCACGTGCACGCCCATCAGCTTCATGATGCACTCGTGCATGATGCGCTCCTGGAGCATGCCCTTGCGGTAGAGCTCACCGATGAAGCGGATGTTGCCGAGCATTCGGCCCTTCATGAGCATGCGCTTCTCCTGGTAGTCCGCCTCCTCCTGGGGGGTGATCTTGCCCTCCGACTTGTTCTTCTTGTACGTCTCTTCCAGCTCTTCGTAGATGTTGTCCTTCTCAAACTCTTCCTGACACGCGTTCAGCAAGATGCGCTTGAACGAGCACGCCTTGATCGCCGTGCGGTTCGCGTGGTCAAAGCTCTCGAATGGTCCGTTCAGCGCCTGCTCTTCGCCGAGATCTTCCAGCAGCTGGCCTGACCAGTAGTACTGCTTTGGCTGGCCGTCCTGCTCTTCCGCCCACACCTTGATGAACTTCTGGTTCTGGATGCGCACTTCACTGAGCTTCATGTTTGCAGGCGCTGGTGAAGGTTCAAACTCGTCGCTCTTCGCAGACTCCAGAGACTCACTCAGCGAATCAAACGGACCCACGACCTCCGTGTCCGACTCTGACATGGTCGTCCAGTAGAAAGTGTTGTCGTCGTCGTTCTGCACGATCTGCAGGAACGACCAGACCTTCCAGTTCTGCTCCAGGTGCACGCACAGGTCCGCGTACATATCACAGAAGTGCGGCTCGCCGAGCGCCTTGTCAAAGAGGATCGTGATCACGCTCTGTAGCATCTCCAGGCTCTCCATGTCAATGTCCGTGAGCTGCGCGGCCAGGCGGTCGAACTTCTCGCGCGTCATCTTGTTCATGATACTGTACACCTTCTTCTTCGTCCCTTCCAGTCCCGACGTCGCCTTCACTGGGAT
Organism: Globisporangium sylvaticum; assembly: GCA_023334975.1. Taxonomy (NCBI): domain Eukaryota; phylum Oomycota; class Peronosporomycetes; order Pythiales; family Pythiaceae; genus Globisporangium; species Globisporangium sylvaticum. The sequence continues at coordinate 19,100 of JAADVK010000340.1, forward strand.
CCAACGGTTGTCCGATCGCTCCAACGGCTTGACTGGGCCATCAAGCAGCGGCTCCTGGACCTGTCCACGGCCGCCACGGCCGCCTCGTCCCCCACCGCGCTCGCCTCTGCCGCCGCCGCGCTTTGGTGGCTCTTGCGAGCGAGCCCATTGGTCACCGCCGCCGCCGCCTCTGCCAGTCGAGCCACGCGAGCTCTGGCGGGTCAGCCCAGCGCCACCCTTGCTCTCGCTTCGTTCCCAGTTGGAAGCACCGCCGCCGCCGCGTCCTCTGCTAGAGCCTCCGCGCGATGGGCCATCGTTCACAACCTCCATGGATGGCCACTTGGAGTCCGGGCCGGTCACGGCTTCCGGCAGCTCAGTGTACAACTCGCGGAAGCTGAACAGCATCTCGACACTGTAGGTCGTCTTGCCCGACGTCTTGGTCGCGACCACGCTCACTTCCTTCACGCTCTCCGTCGTCTTCTCTTGTGCTGGTTGCGCTTTGCTTTCGTCAGCCTTTGGCGCTTTCTTCGTTGGAGAAGAGCCGCTGTCCTGGCGCACTGGAGCGGCGGCTGGGGCTTTCTTCTTTGGCGAGATGTCGGTCTTGACGGCAGCCTTCTTCGGGCTCGCCTGCTGCTGTGGCGCAGGCTCCTTCTTGGTCACCGCCTTCGGAGAAGACGTCACTGCTGGCGTAGCAGCAGCGACAGCGGCAACAGCGCCGTTCTTGGCCGTCTTCGTAGGGCTCTTTGGCGTTGGCTTGCTCTCCACAACCGCTGCTGGCTTCGCCTCCACCTTCTTGGCTGGGGCTTCCACTGGCTTGACAGGCGCCGCGGCAGGTGCCGCCGCAGCCACAGGTTCCTTCTTTGGCGTCGCAGTCTTTTCTACTGCTGGTGCTGCTTTCTTCTGAGGGGACTTGGTCGGAGACTTTGGCGTTCCGTTCTGCTTCACTTCCTTCTTTGGGCTCGATGGCGCTGGCGCACTGGCGGTCGCAGTCTTGGTTGGACCCGTGGCCTTGGCTGGAGCCGGAGCCGCAGCCGCAGCCTTGGCTGGAGCAGGAGCTTCTGCCTTGTCCTTCTTCGCAGGCTCCACAGCCACAGCGGCTGGTGTCACTGCTGGCGCCGCCGGTTTCTCGTCCGCATCCTCGCTCTTCTTGCCACCCACCATAATCGGCTTGCCGGTCTTCGGGTCGACGATCTCCAGCGCTTTGTTCTCTCGCTTTGGCGGTGGCTGGTGCTGCGGCTGGTGCATCGGTTGCATCGACATACCTCCTGGGATCCCCATGTTCACGCTCTGCATCGTCATGTACGGCGGCATCTGCGCTTGCGGAATGTACATGCTCACGCCCGGCTGCCCGCCCATCATATACGCGGGCGGCATCTGCTGCTGCATGTGCGGGTAGTACGGCTGCGGGTGGCCCTGCTGAGGCATCGCGCCGCGCGGGACGTACTGCTGCTGGCCATGCGGCACTCCGCGAGGCGGCCCTCGCATTCGCGGCTGGTACGACTGCGGATAGCCCCCGGCTCCGTGAGGCGCTGGCGGGCCGCGCATCGGCTGGTGCTGCGGAGACGCCTGGTGGTTCGGACCGCCCTGCGGGATGCCGGCTCCTGGCGTGAACACTGGGCCGTTGTACGGTCGACCATGCTGCAAATGTGACATCGCAATACGTAGAGACTGGCGTGTTAGAAATCAGATCCATTGATGAGACAACATACCCACACAAAGATATGGTGTCTCTCTCTACCTGATGGTATCCGCCTCCCTGCTTGTATGGGTTTACGTGAATCGGTTCGCCGTTCTCCTGCGGTGGCAACTACACGAGACACAACACAGACAGCCACGTTACATTCAGCTCTCCCGTACACAACAGACGTACAGACAAAGAGAGAGGGGGTAGGACAGGATCCAAATCGTACCTGCGCGGGATCTTGGATCTCATGCTGCTGCTGTGCTGCGACGGCAGGGGGAACGCCGCCCTTTGGTCTGTATTCTATCGTCCGCAATCGCATCACACATACACAACATCAGTCATTCCATGCAGTAGTCCATATATTCACACACACACCTCCATGCAAAAAAGATCTCGTTCACAAACACAAACCTTGGTGGTGGTGGTGCTGGTAGTGGCCGCGCGGACCGCCGCCGCCCTGGTAGTGGTGCTGCTGCTGGTAGTGGTGCTGCGGCTGGTACTGCTGCTGCGGGTGGTAGTGCGGCGCCTGCTGTTGCTGCTGCTGTTGCTGGAGGTACTGCGGCTGGAAACCCGGCGCGTTGACGTTGTAGATCGGCCGCGGGTGCGACGGGGCGGGGGTGCTGTTGGTGCTTGGGGGCTTGTTCATGTTTCCATCAATTCCGGACGCCGTCACTCTCTCTCTCTTCACTCTCACTCTGCTGTCTGTCTGACTGCTCTCCTCCTCCTAATAAGAAAGAAAAGAAAGCCTGCACGAACGCTCGACCTGCCACTGCTGCGCGTAATGTGCTGCTGCGTTGGGAGCTTTTTCGTTTCTCTCGCATGCGGGTTGGCTCGCTCGCTCGCTCCCACCGCTTGTTTCCCCTCACACAAAAGCTCGCGTGGCACCCACACCCCACACGACCGCCAAACGCCTGGTTTTAGGTGGGGCACACAACTGCACGAACGAAAGTGCGGTCCACGACAGTAGCAAATTGGATAAATACGCACTTTCAAACTGCGCAGTTATGCCAAACTTGGGATTAAGAAAAGCTGCGCACACAAACTCTGAGCAGCATACATTCCACAGTCGCAGATTGAACCACAGAGCGATCCTGATACTTTCAATATTGCTGTGCTTGTGGTACTTCTTCAATACTTGGCATCCCACAGATTGTTGAGATGTCAATAATACAGATTACGACCTTTGCGAAACTCCGCAATTCGAAGGTTCAAAGCTTGGAGACTACTTTGCAATGAGCAATGAACCAATTTAGGCGAAAGCTGCGATGTATCAAATGCGTTGCGCGAGCAAATAGAGTGCAGATTCGTTGTTTAACACGATTGATCCACGTTGATGTACAAACGTGGAACACGAAAACACTGTCAGTTTGTTTGTATGGGATGCGGATCCTCAAAATCTGCTCCACAAGTGCGTATTTATTCGAATGACGGACTTAGATAGCTGATCACCTATTCCAACGTTTGCGGTGCTGAAGTGGCATGGATTGAATTAGTGTAGCCACGCTAAAATATGAGTTTGTCTTGATTCAGCGGATTTGTTTCAGGATCGCAAAATGTGAGAGTGATGGTCACACCAAAAGAGAACAACAACAAAAATGAGAAAGAGCTCCATTTTTTCATCATACAAATACTGTAGGTACCGGACAGTGGACGCTGCGAGATGGATGGCTACGCGCGGCTGTCACATGGCGCGTTTACTTTTACTTGCGAGGAAGGCCGCGGCGATCTGCGCGTTCGCGTCGTCATCGTCCTGCGTTTGCTGCTGCTGCGGCTGGAGGCTCATGGCCGCGAGCTACGATGGGAGAGAAATAGAAATGAGTGAATCTTGGAAATGTGTTCTCTGTGACGCAATCGATGGAGACGCACGCACCTCTTCTTCGGAGACGACCACGGGCGTGAACTCCTCTGCGTCGAGAGTCGACACGTCCAGTCCGAAGCGCGTCTGCACCACCTGCTTCAGCTGCAGCGCATGGCGTCGCAGCTATTCATTCATACAAAACATTGTCAGAACCAATTTACAAGCCTGCTAGAAAGAGAACCAGGGGTGTCCGTGCGTTGTCAGGTGCACCACCAAATTATAGAAATGGCTTCGCTTTGCGACGCACCTGCTGTGGGGCTTCTGGGTCGTCGAGCAGCTCGAATAAGGAGACCAGACACGGACGCAAAAAGTTGTCGCTCGTCATCTCGTCCACAAAGAAATCTTCCGGAATCTACAGAAAGAAAGCCATGGCATGATGAGTTAGCCAAGTTAACAGCAACCGTAGACGATGAGGAGGACAGCAAGCCAACCAACGAACCTGCTCAAGGTGCGTTCGAAAGAGCTTCAGGAACGCTGTGAAGAGCGGTAGCTGCGTGTGCAACGCGCGGTCACAGGAGCTCAGTATTGCAATAAACTAATGACCACATAGAGGAGACTCAATGTTAGAGAGGAACACGTTCACCTAATACAAGGGTCGAGACGGACGCACTTACCTGCTTCCACTGCTCCAGCGCCGCGAGCGACGACAGCTGCAGAAATACCACGAATGCCAGCTGGAACTCGCCCACGAGCTCTTGCCAGCGGCCGTCGAACTCGTGAGCCAGCAGCTCTTCCAGCATTGTACTGTGCAACACGAGACGTTGTCAGTTCGCTGCACTACCCGTTGTAGAACGATGGCAACCAAATTCACATACCTCCGGTCGAAGTGGTACTGCGTTCGCTCGACTGCGGACAGTGACGCGCTGTTCTGCTTGCGCTTCGGCAGCAGTGGCGTGAAGCGCACGGTGCGCGGGAGGTCGGGGAAGAACGGGGTCACGCTCGCCTGCGCCTCTTCTTGTGCCGCGTCCGAGAGGAGATCGGAGTCGCCGGGAAGGATCAGCGCGCCAAGCTCAATGCCGCACCGCTGCAAGTCAATAGAGGGGCCCAAATTAATATGGGTTTCAAAGCGGAATTCATACTAAATGGCGCGAAAGAGTACCTGCAGCACCGAGTCGGAGATGTACTTGGTCATGCGCGTCCAGATCTTGTGGTGCTGCCTCGGGTACGCGCCGAGTCCGCTGTCCAGTTGGAATGACAGCACCGCGCCTGTGAGAAGCCAATACACAACGCAATAGTCAGTGCTGCTAACACAACAGGGTGATATCCACACATAGCAACAACAGATAGACAGACGACAAGGTCACGTACGCTCGAGATGCTCCACGTTGAGTCCGGGGCGGGGCGGCCCGAGCTCCTCCTTCTCGGCGCTCCACTCGCGCACGATCACCTGCGAGTGGCGCTCCACGCGCACGAAGAAGCCCTGGCGGATGCCGTGCTCCTGCTCGCGCGAGCGGAACACCACGAAGTGGATACCGAGCGGCAGGAACTTGACGCCCTGGAACCTGGGTCCCGTGCGGAAGACCTCGTAGTCCACGCCGAACTCCGTGGCTTGCGGCACGTCCAGACACACGAGGAAGCCGCCGATCGCGCTGCCGCTGCTGTTGCCAATGGCATCGCCACTGCTGCTTCTGCTGGTGGTGGATGCCTCGGCTGCTGCTGCTGCTGCTGGCGTTTCGCCGCGCAGCGCACGTGCAAAGATGTCGGCGGCGGAAGTGTTCGCGTCCATGGCTTTTTGAAGTGTCTTTTTTGAAAGTGCCAACCCGCCATGATTGAAAAGTTGAATTATATTTAAGAGCAGGAAAGCTCACTTCAAATTGTAATTACTTATTTAAGCGAATCTTCCAGTACTTCCATCCTCTTTTCCTTTGAAAAAATCCACTTTTTTGTGGATGCTTGTCATTTTCTTTTCACAGATTACGCGCCTAATCAATCACAACACAAAATGGCGTCGCGCATGGACCTGGAAGCGCGTCTGCGCGCGCTACGAGCGTCCAAGGGCAGCAGCGGCGGCCCTCCACCGACGTCTCCGAGCGCACCACCAGCACCACCACATTTAGCTGTAGCACCCGCTTCCCCCGTTGCTCCTGTGGCATCCGTGGACGCCGTGGACTGGCCCGAAGCGCCAGTTGCAGCGGGGCTCCCGTGGCCAGAGGCACCCATCGCCAAGCCGCGGCGCGCGTCGTCCGTCCGGACACCCGTGGCGCTCGGAGACGTGATGGTCATGCCGAGACGCTCGTCCGTGAGCAGCCAGAGCGCCAGCAGCGACGCCTCTGCCACCGCCAGCCAAGGGGTCTCGGTGGCCAGTCTCTTGGGCCCGGCGTACAGCGAAGCGGTGCAGATCGCGCAGCAGGCGATCGAGAACGAGCGCAGCCGCAACGTGAACACGGCGATCGACCTGTACATCCGCGCGGGCCAGCAGCTCATCAGCATCGGCCGCCAGCAGCACGCCGCGCATCTGCAGACCATGTATGTACCCAGTATATACCCTGCTGGCCTTGTTGGCTCATACTAACCACCAGTCGATTATTGTCTTTGTATCGATAGTGTAAAGAAGAAAGCGCTGGCGCTGCTGGAGCGCGCCGAGGGGCTCATGGATTGGGCGAGCAGCGTCAAGGCAGTGGACAGTAGCGAGACCGCGATCGACGCAGCGTTCGCCGCGTCGCAGCGCGCGAACGAGCAGCAGCTGACCGAGAAGGAGGCGCTGGTCGCCAAGATGAAGTCCGAGAACAGCGAGATGTCGCAGAAGCTCAAGCAGCTCGTGCTGCTCACGAAAGTGCGCGCGCGCTTCCGCCGCGTGGTGAGCGAGCGGCGCGCGCGCAAGGCCGAAGAGGCGCTGCGACGGGCCAGTCTGGGCGAGGATATGGACAACCACAACGACGTTGAGGGCGACGATGAAGAGCCGCAGGAGGACAACGAGCACCACGACACGCTGGAGCGCCGGTCGAGTGTCTCGTCTATCACGTCGACGTCGTCCTCGTTGTCCTCCTCGAGTGGACCCCACCACCAACCATTCGCCAAGCAGACCCCGCAGCAGCGCGAGGTGCAGAAGCGCGACCTGATCAACGAGCTGCACTCTCGGATCGGGCTGCCGGAGATCAGCACGCTGCGCAAGTTCACGCCGCTGAGCGAGGACGCGGCCAAGGACTCGCGCCACGTGGAGCTGGAGGACGAGCTCGAGGCCGCGCGTCTCGAGGCTGAACGTCTGCGCGCCGCGGTGCAGGAGATGGAGGAGTGCTTCCAGGCGACGCTCGAGCAGACGCGGCAGCAGTCGCTCAAGCTCAAGCAAGAGAAGGAGCAGAACATCGCGCAGATGGAGGACGAGCTGGAGCGCGTGCGTAGCGAGCTGGAGCGGGAGCGGCGGCTCACGGCGGCGTCCTTCGGCGGCAGCAACCGGTCGAACCAGAGCTCCAATGCGGACGACGATGACAATGACCCAGACTCCTACGAGGACGTGGCGATGATCCGTTCGCTGCGCTCATCACTCCACGCGATCGGGAAACCTATGGATGTTGCTGCTACCACTGGTAGTAACAACCAGAGCGACCACCACGAGAGCAGCGAGCAGTCTGGCGGACAGCGCACGTCGCCCGTGTTCAAGCGCGGATGGTCCACGTCCGAGAGCGAGGACGACAGCGACGTGGACGAGGACGGCGGCGTGTGGCTGTAGAGAATGAGAGAGAATGAGGTGGTGGTGTGTGTTCATTTTTGCCAAACACCAACAGAGAGCGCGTCGGGCAAAGAAAGTGTATTTAATCGAATCGAAAGCACGTCCAGTTTCAGAGCAAGCTGAGGCTCGATCTTGGCCGTTATTGTTATTTGCTGCGTGCGACTTTGGTTCCGTTCTGATTTAGATCGCGCGTCCTTGTTGGCACGTGGACCAAGAAGAGCACTGGAGCCACGCAAGCAACAGAAAGGAGGAATCCAACGGGTCAAACACAAGTCGAGTGCTTCAACATGGAGAACTATGCCAAGTACGTTCTGCTCTCTTGGTCTATGTATGCTGGCAGTGAGATAGCCCTCATGGTGCTCTTGGTAATTCGACTCAAGTGTGTGTTTGCTGTGTGGATGTGTGAACGCGTGCTTGTTAGGGTCAAGCTGCTGGGCGAGGGCTCGTTTGGGAAAGTGTTCTTGATGCGCGAGGAGAAAGCCGGCGGGCGGCTCGTGTGCGTGAAGCAGATCTACAGCATCCACCAGCCATCCAATGCTTCATCATCTGCACCAGCACCAGTGATGGAGGCGCAGCTCATGAGGAAACTCAGCCACCCGAATCTCATCCGGTTCCTCGACGCTTTTCCTTCTGCTTCAGGTTCTTGTAAACACGCAAGCAAGAAGAGCTGCATCGTGATGGAGTTCTGCTCTGGTAGCGACCTGCGCGCGTACTTGCAAAAACACCGTGGCACTGGCAGTGGCAACAGCGGATCTCGTCACCACCACCTCACGGAGGACCTGATCTGGTTCTGGTTCCTGCAGCTTTGCTTGGGGCTGCACCACATGCACCAGTTGCAGATCCTGCACCGCGACATCAAGACCGCCAACATCTTCCTCTCGAACGCCGGCTATCTCGTACTCGGCGACTTTGGCATCGCGCGCGAGATGGCGTCGACCGTGATCGGCACGCCGCTGTACATGGCGCCGGAGTCGCTCGAGGGCAAGCCCTACAGCTTCGCGTCCGACATCTGGTCGCTCGGCTGCGTGCTCTACGAGGTGTGCACGGGCGACCCGCCGTTCGTCGCGAAGAGCACGCCGGCGCTGGTCAACAAGATCTGCGAGGGCAGATTCGCGCCGCTGTCGAGGATAAAGTTCTCGTCGAAGCTCCAGGATCTGGTCTCAGCGATGCTTCGGGTGGACGCGGCGGCTCGTCCCACAGCAGCCAGTATCCTGAAGGACCCAGGCGTGCACGCGCACCTGAAGAGGTACTTCCACGATCGCTACACGATTTCAAGTAGTATCAGCAGCAAGGTGGTGAAGAGCAAACAAGAGGAGCAGGCGGTTCTCACCAAGCAGCTTCAATCGCTCGGTGTTGCGATCAACTCTACAACCGACGCGACTTCAGAAGCTACGCCTGGTAAAGAAGGAAACCCTAGAGCGAATGGCGGTGGTGGTGGTATCGGATCGAAGAACTCTGACAGGGAAAGCAGCAGTGTCGAGGCGAAACTCGCGGCGGAGAGAGAGCACGAACGGCGCCAGCAGTTGCTGGTTGCGCTCGACCAACTGCAGCGACTGCGGCTTCAGGAGGGGCTCGAGGAGAATGAAGGAGGTCAGAGAGCTCGCAAGAAAGAGAGCGAGCAGCACAGTGCGGTCATCGACAAAGAGTCCAATCGGCGACCGAGGTCTCCAGTGTTTCCGCAGTTCCGGAGCGTTCCGAAAGATGCCGAGCGCGAGATTTGCTGGAGGGATCCGGTGCAAAATCGGCCCAGGTCTTCGGATCGAGACCACTGTCATCAACACCAGAAACGTCTGGAGACACCACGCAAGACTAGCCTTGGCGGCGCCAGCACGTCTGGGCTTCTTCGTTTCTCGGGATCCCGCGCAAGGGCGTGCCGCTGACGACCCAGGCGAAGGAGTTCGCGAGTCGGAGTCCCATTTGCAAAGGTGTGCGCGTGCTGCGCAAGCGCGAGAGCGCCAAGGCTGCGGAGAAGTACAAGCAGGGGCTCGAACTCATCAAGCCGCTCAAGGCTCCAGTAGTGAAGGAGTCCCCTGTCATGCAACGAGCCCAGCGTGCCGACCAATGGCCGACGAGCAGATGGACGACGCGATCTCGCACTCGGTCGAGGAGCTCCAAAGCGCGCTCAGCGCCATGCGTTGATACCAGTGGGTGGGGACAGTCAAGGTAGGTTCTACTGTAACGAACTGTACAGTTGAGCTCCTGATCTGGTGAGAAAGGGAGACAAAAATCCTCGTGACAGGTGGACCTTTTACGTCCTCACCAGCTGTTTGCTGGTTATCAGATCATTTCGCGTTCGTTCGTTCGTCCACTGTTTGAGCATTCATTCGCGGTTGGATTTGCTGGCCTCTCATCACTCGCATTTACAGCGAGCAGCTTGGTCCAGACAAGGCGAATACGATTCGAATTTCCAACCCAGGTCTCTCGTGACTGGGGTTGGCCGGCCGTATCCAGCATGTCAACGAGAGCGCCTGTGCTCAGCGATCTTCTTCCCGACAAGATCGGATCTTGGATCTTGGATCGTGAGAGCAGCTCGTCACAAAGTGAGAGGGGGGCAGGGAAGAAGATTAGACCTGCGCAACTCGTGGGCGGAGCTCTGCGAACGAATCGCTTTGTGTGTGCACCCAAACCCAAAGACGAAAGATTAAAGGTGGCAAGCGTCAGAGCCAGGAGTATTCCTGCGTGAGGACTTGATGCTCGTGGGTTGAAGGTGCGCCGCCGAAAACTGATCCTGCGGTAGAAAAAGGGGAGCCCACTTGTGCTCGTCAACCAAACTCCCCACCTCAACTGATACGATACCGGTAGTTGTGGACGGGATGCAGACTCAAATACCGTGGCCACTGTGAATACGAAGGCTTCTCCTCCGCGAGTTGTACCTGAATCCATCAAGACACCTACTGTTCACATCGCAGTATCCGCTCTCGCGTTGCTCTCTCTCGTTCACGCCAACGCAGTGTCCGCGAGCGCAAGAGAGAGAGAGAGAGAGAGAGCGAAGCGGCCCCTAGAGAGAGAGCGAAGCGGCTCTCGCTTCCGAGGCACGCGGGCGGTGGTCTTGTTCCAACCCTCACTTCTCAATTGAGCTCCAAGCCCTCAAGTGCCAGCCACCACCACAAACCAGTCCAAGCCTCACCCGACTACCACCGCCATGCTCCGCCCACTCTTCTACCTCGGCGCCGCCGCTCTGGCCATGGTCGCCCAGCTCTCCACCGCCGACATCTTGCGCGTGCCGATGCAGAACATCGATGACGCCACGTTCGTTGAAAACGTTGTC